>JAHWFP010040843.1:3357-38443 GCA_023313725.1 Lithobius niger
CCTAAATAGGTAAATCTATTTTCATCCATAAATACATTGGCAATTTCAATCCATCCCTATATGGATAAATCCGTTTTCATCCTTTAACAAATTGCCAACTTTACTCCATCCGTAAATGGGTAAATCCATTTTCATCCATAAATACATCGCCGATTAAATAAATACTAAAATAAAAAGGAAAGAGAAAAAAAGATGTAATAAAATATAAAAGTAATAAATAAACAAATAAAAAACAAATTACTAAATAAATCATGAAATAAGACAACCGTAAAAATAAAATTAAAATTCAGTTAATTCAAATGCTTTTTAAATTAAATGTAATTAATTTAATGTCGTGTAATGAAACAATAAAGGACCAGATAAAATAAGAAGCTAGGGAGCTAAATAATATTCACTGTAAAATGAAAATAAATGCAAGCTTTAGACTAGTTACATATCTTTCAGGGGCATAAATGTATTGTATTCTTTCTTTTCCACATGGTTATGTAATTAATATAAAAACACGCCCTAACGTGCACTACACCAACGGCCAACTAAATGTTTGTATTGGTCTTTTGCTCTCTCTCGAAGATCAAACCAACGAACCGATTTTCAATTTTTATAGCTTAAAATGTAGATATTCATAAGGACCAGGACTTTTTGATTGTTATTTTAATGTGACTGCAATATTCTTGTTGGGATTTTTTGCCATCCCCTAGAGATCAAAACAATGAACTGATTTTAAAATTGTATGGCTTAAAATATAGGTGTTAAAATATCCCAGGGCCTTTTGAAAGTTATTTTAATGTGACTACAACATTTTTATTGCTGTTGGTGGTGGTGGCGGTTGTTGTCACTTTGCTTTCCCCTATAAACAAAAACTGATATTAGTATTAAAAAACGCTTCAGCATATAAAATAGGATGTAAGCCTTAAAAAACTTCTTTTAAGGCTCAGGACGGCTACTTTTAAGGCACATATTAATATGACACAGATGACTTGTAGCTGATCCGTTAAATTATTAAGTTCTTTAAGGCTTACATCGATATTTTATATGCTTAAGCATTTTTAAAACTAATAAAATTACTACAATAGAATAGAGGTTTATACTTGACGTATAAAAAAAATTGAAATATCAGTAATAAAGGCTTCAATGGGAGGAGTATCACTGAATAAAAATGTTGGCACTTGCAAATCAGGATGCCTCTATTTTTTTTCATATAAATTGTTATATTTGCGTGTCATATTTCACTTGTATAGACAGACACATTTGTCAACTTTATATGCTGAAGAGTAATATCATCATTCTGCAGGCCTTAGTTGCTTCAATTGCTTATTCCAGGGTAGACGTATTCATTCCCGGTATGGATGAAGTTGGCGGATTTTCAATTTGGACTAGCCCCTGCCGCCTACGCACTAAACGACTCATTGACCTGGCTGTCAAACACTCAGATTACCCACCTGCCCAGTGGATTCATAAAAAGGTAAGGCAAGAAATCTGAAAAAAAAAAATCATTTGGATGGTTGTGTGTGTCTTTTCCGTGCAGCACCGCAGCGGTAGTTTGTTAAATGCATACATCACATCTTAGAGCAATCACCTCACTTCATTATGGGAGGAGCATATTCCTCTGAAAAGCAACACTCGGCAAGCGGTGTACTCACAAGGACATGCATAAGTAGGAAGAAACATGTGTTGTTACTACGGTGGCTCATTTGGACACACAACAACTGTTTTCTACAGTCTTGAAACGTTCATGAAAATGGACTTCGGCGTTCCAACACTTGATAAGCCACACTACAACCCAGTACGATATACGGTAAACTGCGCTAGCGCCAGTGGCCATCTTATTCTGGTTTCATAAAAGTTTTGTGTGTGTAGAAAAAAGTTGTTGTGCATCCCAATGAGCCACCCTACTTTGCGATCGCGTAGCTTAAAAATGGCGAACAAGTAACACTAACGAGAGTGAATTTCGAGAAGATAAATTATATGGGCTTACATTTGCCATATGCAGTTTGTAAAAATACCACAATTGTTGTGGCAGTTTGCGACAGCGCAATGTGTATTTACTAGCATCTTTGAACTCTAATGTGGGCCAGCTTAAGCTACGACTACCAGCGCGATGTTGTCTGTGCTTCTGCAGTCCTTGATGAAGTGGTGAGCTCTATTTGTGCTAGTAACCCTTCTGTGAGGGCACGTTGCGACTACCCCCTGGAAGAGTTACTACCCCCTGGTCACACATACGTCACTACAGTGCCAGACGACCAAAAGAAACAGCCCCAAAGAGATTAGTACACAGTGAGCTACCAACCAGGCTGGCAAAAAATAATGGCCATTGCCATCATTACGAGTTGTCGTAATCGTTCAACTCGCTGAAAAAATATTCGTGATGGTGTTATTGAAAATCGAAATGTATAATTAGAATTCTGTGGTTGCGTATTAATTACTTTACCTACCTGCAACTTTGTGGTTTCAGTTAAATCCACCAAAACTATAAAACACAGTCGTGTTCACAGTAGATGATACACATTTTTTTATCGGCGGGAAGTAGCCGTCTTGTTTTCGGCAGCTGAACTAACACATTTTTTGTTGGCGCATGGATGCATTAGCACTGCACGAAATGAGGAGAAGAGACATATCTGCTACATGAAGCACTTGAGATTAATCGCCCGGCTCTGAATAATTTCCGACTCCAAATTTATCTTATTAATAATTTTATGCTTAACTGAACAATCTATTAGGGTACCATGACCATTAATGTGGATATCCAGTTTTGCGCATGTTTATTACAATTTAGCCGATACATCGTGCTGCTCAGAAGTTTCTACGATCGTATCTTACGTCGGTTATTATTTTGAACTGCAATCTACGTATTTTAACGTGTTTCTCGCGCTAATGTAGCAGATTACGTGCAAAAATTGTTGTGTTTTGCCGGGTGTTATTAACGTAAAATACATGTATCGGAAACGTGAGGTGTCCAGCAGGATTTCTGCAGTTGAATCGCATACTATGCATTTGTACGCCATTTTCCTGGATTTCAACAGTAATTCAGTTGAAACTTCTTGCTGCTGCTACAACGTTCTGTTTGTCGGTATTCATTTAAATTGTCCGATTTAGCTACTTGGTTACGCTATGTGTTGATTTCAGGTCCATTGGAATGCTCGAGACGTCAAAATTCGGGATTTTGGTGACGGAACCGCATTTAGTGCATTTGTAATGTTTTTCTCCGAATTGGTAGGCTAACTGACTGCTACTACGTAATGTTTGCTTGCTCGAAATTGCGTTTAAGTATAATTTCTGGAGTATTTCCACTGGAGCGGGTAAAATAACCGTGAGTTGGACTTATCAAAGTTTTTCATCAAATTTCTGTTGTTCTAAACGAATTAATTTCTGCATATGCTCGGAAGTGTGTGGATCATCGCCTAGACGCTTAAGAAGTTTTTCTTTGCTATGTTGCTTTGCGATTTGCTGATTTTCTTGCTGGATGTCGCTATTAACTGGCGTGAAAATATGGGGTTCGATTTTGGATACCTGATTGGTTGGATCAGAATGTAATTTTGATATAAAATCTCGCAATTGCTGTTCTGCTTCATTTAAACTGCCATTTCTGATTTCTGTTAAGTCAAAATCGTCTGGTGAATTAAATGGTTGAAGAGGGTTTCGTGATCTGAGAAAAAATGGTCTGCAATGGTTCATGTGAATTCGTACTATTTTAAATGGATCCAAATTGTATACTGCCGTAAAATTATGAGATTTATACATTTTGCAATTCTGTATGGACCGCATCAAACTTTCTGCAATTTACCGGAAATTTCTTCTTTCTCCATCGCAGAATCCTCCTCACTGTGTTACAAGATTGGGATCCTTCCCTATGCCTACGGCGCGTTTTTACCTCATTAATGCAGTCATTTATGCAAAATATTGCGTCACTTCCGCCTCTATCCCACTTCCCCCTACCCTGCTCGCGTCCACTCACTCTTTTTCTTGCCGCTGGCGCGTGCAGTCATAATTTCTTAAGCTAAGACTGTAGAATTACTGAGGGGAATTCGTTTCGAACTATCGTTTTCGCAGTTGAACTGAAGTGCGCCATCTTTCCAAGCAAGGCATCGTGGCTACGAGGCTACGCGATTTGTTGTGAGTATTTCTATCGATACTGGTTGGAGAGTATTAAGATGGCGGCCGGCATGGTGACGGCAGATTTTGCGAGAACGAAAAACGTGGCGGCCTGTTCGGCCGGCCAAGTGCGTCCGCACGTGGAGATAATTGCTTCTTGAGAACGTTGCGGCAGTGGTTTAATACGGATTGTCAGGTTCGTAGTATTTATTTTTGGTTTGTGTGGCGGAATTTAGCAGAGAAGAGTGTTTGGGAGTTCAGATGTGAAACCCATTGTCGGAGTCGGTAACTGACCGAACCGACAGGAGCCGCGAGTGGCGGACGGTGGAAAAAAGTGGTTGGAAAAGTAGTTGTTGGTGATAAAAAAGTACGAATGGGTCTGTTTTAAAATTTTTTTTTTTTTTGGGCAATGCGGAACGCTGGGGCGTGTAAGGCATTGGCTCTACCGAGTGCAAATGGGTAATTTTTGTTGGATTGGATTGTTGGTGAACATAAGCTGGAACGGAGCTTGGAAATAATGAGCACATGGCGTGCTGGAAGTTTGAGAGGCCATAGGGCAGAGTGGGCGGCCATTGGGGCGTCGCCGGCAGTGTTGGATATTGTAGACGGTTCTGGTCTAGAGTTGGGAAATACGCCACCGCTGAGAGCGGTTTCGGCGAGACCGCCATTATTTGACGATGCGAATGAGATTGCTCCGAAATTGAGCGAGATGTTAGCTCAAGGTGTACTTGAGAGAGTGAAAAGGGGACTGTAGGATGTGTGTCACCAAATTTTTCAGTGGCAAAGCTAGTCGGATCGATCAGGATAATCTTGAACCTGAAAGGCTTGAATGAGTTTGTAGTGGTACGGAAGTGCTACTTGGATACACTACCGAGGGTAGTAGAGCATTTACAGCCAGGGTAGTGGATGGCTACCATCGATTTGTCAGGCGTTCTATGCAGTGGCAATAAAGGACGGTGCACGACTATTGTTAATGTTTTCCTGGCAAGGTTGTCTTTACCGCTTTTTGTGTGCTGCCATTTGGGTTGGCTTCGGCCCCGGGTACTTTTATGAAGCTTATGTCAGTGGTGAGGCGCTTCTTGCTCCGGGCAGGTGTGTTAATTTTCGTTTACCTGGATGATTTTGCAGTGGTAGGCCCGTCCGCAGCAGGTATGCGGCGTGATGTGCGTGACGTGTTGGAAACCTTGCGGAAGTTGGGCTTTTTCGTAATTTGTGGAAAGAGTGTGCTGGTGCTGTCGCAGGTCTTGCAATTTTTGGGTGTGATGTTGGATCTACAGTCAGCCCGTTTTGTGCTGCTGCCTGAGAAACATGCTCGTATGGTACGATTGGTTGCGGGACTCCAATGAGACCCGGTCACTATTGTTAAGGAGCTTCAATGGTTGTTGGGACTGGCAGAAAGTTAGTTGTGCCGTGGAAAACGGCGAGTTGCACACACATTGGTGGCAACACGACCTGGGGACCTAATCTTTCCCAATCTTGTAAACAGTGCAAGGATCTTGCGAGGATTTGAACTGGTGGATGAGTCGCTCGGTGGTAGTGAAATCCTGGGTCTCTGTGGAGGTGCAGTAGTGGTAACAACGGGCGCCTCGGACATGGGCTGGGGACCAGCCTTTGGGGATTCGCAAGCGCAGGGAAGGTGGCAGCCCAGGGAGGCTGCCTTGCATAAAATACGAGAGAATTATTGGCTATGCTAAAGGCGCTAGACGTTTTCGAAGACCTGGTCAGGGGACGGGTCGTGCGAATCCTTTCGGATAATGTGGTAGCCGTGTCATACGCGATTCATCAAGGGGGACGAAGTCCTAGATGCTTAATGCCATGGTCCGTTGCCTAGAGCAGCATAGAAGTCAGCTGGAGTGTGTGGTACAGGCGGCATTTGTGCCGGGGAAGTTGGATATGGCAGCGGATGGTTTGTCTCGAAATTTCTGGGACAGATTTGACTTCCGATTGGGTACTGCGGCGTTCCAGAGGATTCGTAGGTGGTTTGGGACGCCAGACGTGGACGGGTTCACATCAGAGGCGATGGCCCAATTGCAGCGATTTGGGTCGTGGGGACGCTGCCCATGGGCCGAGTTTGTGGATGGGTTCAGTGGGAACTGGGGCCCGTTCTTCCCGTACCTTTTCCCCGTGTCCTTTAATTGGACCTTGCATCGACAAGCTCGTCGTGGATCGAGTTGAATGGGCAGTACTGGTGACGCCGTACTAGCAGTGTGCGGCCTGGTTTGTCCGGCTGTTGGCCTGCGCCGGGGAGGGACCGTATCCCTTGCGGAGCGCAGGGGCCCTCCTCTGGGACCCCTACTTAGACGCCGAGGTGGCGGATGAGTGGGTTCCCTGGGTAGTCTGGGGGGTAGTTACAGGCTGATTACTGAGTGGGACCAAGGTCACCGCAGCCATCTTCGGAGCGATTCCGGGGTGTGCACAGCTTACTAATCTATCCCAATCTTGTAACACAGTGAGGAGGATTCTGCGATGGAGAAATGAAGATTCTCCCAGAGAACTTGTTCTCGCCAGGAGAATCTAAGTTCTCTGAGTCGAATCCGACGAAACTGTGTTACAAACACTGCCCGTCCGCCTCCCTGCATGGAATCGTGCGTTCGCAGCAAGAAAAGAGTGAGTGGACGCGAGCAGGGTAGGGGGAAGTGGGATAGAGGCGGAAGTGACGCAATATTTTGCATAAATGACTGCATTAATGAGGTAAAAACGCGCCGTAGGCATAGGGAAGGATCCCAATCTTGTAACACAGTTTCGTCGGATTCGACTCAGAGAACTTAGATTCTCCTGGCGAGAACAAGTTCTCTGGGAGAATCTTCATATTTTTACGAATGATTTTATTTTTAAAAAATGTAATCGTCTGTAAGGAATCTGTACGGAATCTGATTTATTATAAAAATTCTCTTGCTTATGAATAGCAATTGCCTTTTGCTTTCATACCACTTCGAATGCATTTTGGAGTCTTGTCTCCAGTCTGACGATAGTGGTGTCGCTAATATAAATCTTTCTTGCGGCTTCAAAGACTAAGGAACTCTGGATTCTGCATTCTACTTTGTGATGTAGGAAAAAGGTGAAATTAGTGCAGCACTATGAGATGTCGAATTTAGGGCTAGAGTTCCTGCTTGTAAGCCATCCCAAGCGTGAGGGTCGTTTGCTATGATTTTCCGTAAAACGGTTTATAATGGGCTGTTACACATTTCGACGCCACCATCTACCCGAGAGGTATTTGGAGTGAAATTCACTTGCTTTACGTTAAATAAAGTATTTAATGCTGGACATAGTGAATTGGCAAATTCTTTACCCATATCACTTCTTATGGTTCTATATGGACTAAGTCGAGCTTAACGCTTTGTGTATAACTTGCATGCAATTGTTTCTGCTCGTTTACTCGGGATGCCGAATGCAATTACAAAACGTGAGAAATCGTTGACTAGCGTCATTATCTAAACGTTATTTCGTCTGCTTGTGTTTAGTGTACCAATTAAATCCGTAGACCAACTCTTGCATGGTCTTTGTAATGGCTTGTATGCTCTCAAAGCTGCTTTATATGGTCTGTTAGGCCAATTGTACTGCTGGCATATAAGGCATGTCTTTACATAATAATCGATATCCTGTACCATTGTAGTCTAATAGCAATGAAGCTGTATCAGTTTCATGGTGCTGCTTGGTGCCCTGCTTAGGGATAGGAGTGATAGTCACAAATGCAAAAATTCGCTAATGATTCGGAAATACAGACTTGAGCTTTGTCTTCCATTCTGCCTTGTGCTGGATCCTTAGTCTATACTCGGTATAGCATACCATCAAAGTCTTTATACAAAAAGGTTGCGTTTATTACTGGCATCAATAATGTCTGCTGAGTCTTGATCCTTAATATTATTTAGAATTTTACTGCAATGATCGTCTGCTCTCTGTTGTGCTACTACTTGGCTACGAGTTGTGGTCTAGAACACATACTGGTATTTCTGTGGGAATAGCGCAGACGACTGAACTACTGGTTATCTGGCTTGAAGGGGGCAGAGCAATGGTACGGTCACTCCACGGGACTCCAAGCAGAAAAACCCATAGCCTAGCAAGACAGTCGACATCTATGTCTAAACCGAGGTCCGTGTTCAGATTAGTTGGCAAGTTGGTAGATAGGTTCTTGGCACATTTGGTATTCGTAAGTTGTATCAAACGAAGCCAGGATGCTTTTGAACAGTTTTATTCTTGATTGGTTAATAGGGGCTTCTTGGCCTCTCTCTTCAGCTTGTAATAGGAACTCTTCTCTCCTTAGATATCACGCTAGGTTTAATGTACGTTAGAGAATGTTTTGCAGTAAAAGTTTGTACATCACAAAAGTCCCAAAGCAAACGTCATCAGTAAAATCGTTGGTTTGACAAAAGTTAAAAGCAAAAAGGACTACGCATAGCTACCTTTGCGTTAAGCAGGAATTCTTTGCTGTAATGGCGTTAGGCTTTATCAATGGCGGCCAAAAGAATTGTGACGCCATGTAAAGATGACGTGTTTCATGGGGAAGAAGAAGGAAGCAATTAAATTAGCGGAAGGATATAAGGAGAGAATTATTAGGCTGGTGAGACTGCCAGTACAATAAGGAGTGCTTTGGTTTTCAGTGTACAATAGCATACAAGAAAAGGAAGTTCGCTCAACAAGCAAGGAGACAATTAAGTAGAGATCAGCTTTAACAATGATATGATGTTCGTATATAGTTGCTTCGGTCGAAGGCTTAACATTATTTAGCATTAAGGGCTGTTCCTTCAAGTTAACAATACCTTGCATACATTGTTGGCGAATGTGGTTCAATTAAGTATTTAGGAGTTTTCAAGCTAATGCAATAACATGCATGAGTCGTAAGGGGAAGTCTCAGAGTGGGGAAGTAAAGGACCGGAGGGAAATTTTCCCACAAAGCCCCTCATTCCCCTTACAGTGGAATAAGGTTTTGACCACGTCGGAAAAATTAATTAAAACCTCGTTAGCCTGAGAGGAGGGATTTGTCATTGACATTAAAAAATAACAGAAAATGTTAATTTTCTTCACTCTAGACTAGTGGTAAATAGATAATATTTAGTTGTAAAATATAGGGCATGCTTAACGATAGCATATAATACCACAGCAGAATTACCTTAACAGTGAATTTAAGGGTATTTTTGCGGTTAGGTTAACCAAAACCAGTAAATATTAAACCTGATTTTGCAAATTATAAGGGGGAATATTCAGGATCTAAACCCTTTAAGCGGGCAGACGCGCGGCAAGTAGAAGCGGAAGCTGTGTTAAGGGTGTTGGTTTTGCGTCCCTTACGAGCAAGTGTGGCTGTGCGCTGACTGATGATGGGCTGATATCATTGGTGTTTGGATCGTGTCGTTGGATTAGATGGACCCGAAACAATAGTAGCCGTACGTGTGGTGCCAGAGGGACGAGTGCTTAACTGCGAGGTACCAGCGCTTAGAGAACCATGAATAGGGCTAACGATGTCGTGGAATGAGTTACTACGGCCGTACGATCTTGCTCTAGTGGCAAGGTCTCGTGTGTGTCGTGTCCAGGACAGGACTATCCTGACAAATGCTGGCTATGCCTGACAAGGTATCGGCGGTAGAACGTGGGAGAGCAGTGGAAGTTGAGGGGGGGGGGGGGGGGCTGAACCACCCCAGGACGTGACGTTGAGTCATTCGATGAATCATGTGTAGAGAAAGAAGTCAGCATGGGAGTTCGGCACAAGGACCCTCTGCTACTGTCACTCTCCGGACACGTGACAGGAAGGACAGGTAGATTTGCGTGTTGAAAATAGTCATAGGCGTTTACGTCTTCTACAAAGGTGATATCGGTAGTAAATGCAGAAGTGCCAGTGTAGGGGTCATAGGCTTTATGCACACTCCTGTCTTCATGGAAGCCTAGCTACACTCGTGGGGCCCCTGTTGAGCGGTTACAAGGGTGTAAGAAGATATAGCATAAGCAGCCAAAGCTTTTTAAAGAAGTGGCATTAGCGATTTGTCCTGTTCACGCCTGTAGAGGGAAGACATAGTTTGGAAGGGGTTTCGTACACAATCTGTTATGAATAACGGTGGCCTGTAAACAGGCATCTGTCCAAATACATTCAGGCAAGCCAGCATCTTGGAGAAGGGCTCTAGCTACCGTCTTCAAATATAAATTTGCCCTCTTGTTTATCGAGTTCTGTTGCAGGGTGTACGGTGTAGTGACGGCATGGACGGTGACCTGTTCCCTGAGAAAATTTGTAGACGGTTGGACTGGTACATAAGTGCGTCATCTGTGACAAGTTTGCCGAGAGTAAGTCTAGTCTCAGTTTGGCGCCTTTTAAACTCATTTATCAAGGTATCACAGACATCTGCCTTACTAAGTAGAGGGTGAGTGAAAAATCCCTAGTTCGCCTAATGTCTAAAATAACCAGAAGTAGGTGCGAGCCGTCTATTGCAGGGTCTGTATTTATAAGGCACTCATCTGTAGACTAATTTTTCATGAGTGGAATCTGAGTCCTCTGAAGTATGGGAGGATGGCTGCCACGTCTCATCTTTGACATTATACAAATATGGCAAGGGGCGTTAAATTTGCCAGTGAGAGTCTGCGTTTGTAAACCAGCTTTAACCATGGATTGCAGACGTTTTACCGATGTATGCCCCATACGGCGATGGAAGAGGTACTTAATATCTATGCTGGTATTCAAAGTACGAAAGGCATAATAGGGTAGTGGTGAGGGCAGCCACTGAACATTGAAATGAGTGGACCTGACAAGGAGCTAAGTGATCCATGAATAGATTGAATGTTTGTATCAGATTTTAGTGGTGAGTAAGCGCGAGAGGCGGTATGCAAAGAAACCAAGGGGGAAAACGTACCAACAAAGCATGAACGAATAGGACAGGTACAATTACAGTTAGACAGGCGAGAGTGCTCTGAGAGATCACAAGAGCAAGTTATGTTTGAAGGTCTGGAAGTTTGAGAATAAGGTACAACTTGAGTAATCTCTGGCTCGCTCTGTGGAAAAGGAATAGAAGATGGTTTAGGGTAACCGTAGAGTATGCCAGTTACTCCGTGTGTACGAGCAAAGTGAGTCTCTCTCACAACACTTTCACCGGAAATGTCGTAGGATTCTTCTATTATCAACTTAATAAAAACTAAATGATATTTTCGTGGACCAAACATAACCAAGTCTCTAGGCTTATTGCGCCTATTTACATAAACACCATTTGCCCTTAAATTTGTGTTAAGGCCCGAATTAAGCAGCATGATGCGGACAGTAAACTTTTAGCTGCAGCTTGTATTTCTACAACATTTTTAGTACTACCCAGCTTTTAAGTGGTCGGCCCCTTTGGTTGTAGCCTTTGACCCGTCGGTCACCCGCCAAAACACTGGTTGCTGTAGCATCATTTGCAGCCAAAGCAACGCTTACCCTTGGGCATTTAGATTTATTTATTTTCTTGTACGAATGTGAGATTATTATTAAAGAACCTCGCTATCTTGGGCGAAGGTTTGGTCGACTTTAAAGGGTTTTAAATTACTTTCACACTGTGGTGAACATCCATTGCATGCATACGGTTTTTGATTTTCTACTGCTGAAACTTCTGGGTCGTTTTCAGTTAAAATCAGGGTTAAACCGTAAGCTGTGTGTTGTTGACACAAGAATGGTGCGTTATCTGGGTTAGTGTATTGTTGGTCAAGTTCGGGAGATTTTTGTCTCTGCGTTGTTTGCACTAGGTTAGCCTGTGGAGGAGGCAGTTTCACATTACGAGAATTCTGTTGCCATGACGAATTTATTGAATTTTTTAATCGGTTCCTCGAGTCACTGGTAAAAGCGGCTCGGACATTGTCCACGTGAATGGCCAAATCCGAAACAGAATCTGCACCTGGGTCCAGGAGGGTGGTCAGCAGGATCCACTTGGTCACAATTCCTAAAGTCGTGATCTTCACGGCAATAAATACACCAACTTGAACGACGTGGCTTTGTGGATTGCTGCGACCCTTGTAATGGTTTTCTTAAAAAACCACAACAAAAACACATTTACCACCCTCGAAGAACACAAAAAGGTCCTACACTTGAATTTTCGGTGAGTCTCCTTTCACCTTCATCAGAAGTTGTGCATGAAAATAAATTAAAAGTCACATCACAGCACCAATTTTTAAACTCCCGCTAGTCTGTCGAACCACTGATCTGTATGTCACGTGGAATCTGGATCTTCCACTGCTTATCCAGATTGGCTCCAAGCTCTGGCCGAACGAGCTGGTTGATGTTGGTGTTGCTTGGACTTACAAGATTCATCAGTGGCTTGTGGTTTGCTTCGAAACAGTGGATGGCGAGTGATTCTAAAGCTCTTAAGTGTCTATCTTCTAGCATGTTTGATTTGCGCAGCACTTCTGTTTCGTTCCATGCAATTTCGTGCTATCCAAGTACATCTGGGGAAAACAGTCACTTCACAACACGGAACAACTACTTGACGTAGTGGACGATCTCAGCCTGACGGTAGACCACCGTCTTGTGTCATTTGATGTGACAGGCCTCTTCCTACCCTTCCCCACTTTCTTATTCTTAAAGGTGTTTGACAAGTCTCCAAGGAAACTAAAAATCAACAAGAAAGAAAGAGATCTTGATCGGGAACTTCTCCGGACGGTCTTGTCTACCATCTACGTGACCTTTAAGACCAATACTTTTTGCCAAGACTCAGGAACACTGATGGGCTACTCTTACTCACCGGTGTTAGTCGAACTGGTCCTTCGATTTCTTAATGAGTACGTGACAAACAAGTTCCCTCAACTCCCTTGCTGGCGCAGGTATGTCGACGACGTGATGACCACACCACACAAGGTCGATATTGTGTTGATCTTTCATGCGATCAACGAGTGGCATCCTGCACTGAAGTTTACGGAGGAAGATGAGATTGATGGAAGCCTTCCTTTTCTTGATGTGGTACTCACAAGGGAAGAAACACGTATCCACTACGCCCCGTACCAAAAACCAACACACACTGGGCGAATGATACCCTATAAAACCGGACACCCCAGATTTCAACTGCGAGCTCTTGTGGCCAATGAGTTGTGCAGGATTGTTGCACACTCCTCCATAGCAACCACAGCTGAAAGATACCTTGATGAAGCAAAAACAAAGTTTTTGACGTTAGGCTACCCAGCAAGAATTTTTAATGTTGAACGGAAGAGAGCTAAGAGAAGAGCAAGAGATCGTAGAGAGAAAGAGAAAGAAAAACTTCGAGACTCGACACACAAAGAAAAAGAAAGAGAAAATCGCCTTTTCGATGTCGCCACCTACCTGCCGGGAAGAAGTGAGAGAATAAGGAGTGTCCTACGAAAACAAGCAGTGGACTGTTTCCTTCGTTTTCCACCAAACTTGAAGAAACTACTCTGACCCAAGAGGATACTGGAGACCCCACATGTGTCCGATCCACTCTGGCCGCCTCCCCAACCTCCCCCTCCTTCCCATGTTCACACCAGTCACCCGCCACCTACGCACAAGTACGGGACACGGAGCAAAGGCAAGCACGAAGTGAGAACTCCCCACCTCTTCCCCCCCTCCCCCCTCCCCCCCAATATTCGCACCAACCCAGTCCCCAACATCCACCCGTTCACACAACGAGGAGTGGTCTACAAAGTCCCGTGTAAGACGTGACAGGGCACCTACATCGGAGAAACCCGTAGACAGCTGTTGGTGAGACTGAACGAGCATGCAAATGTAGTTAACAACAACGATAGCAAAAACGGGATTACTGTGCATTCGAGCAAAACAAAATACGAAATTGCATGGAACGAAACAGAAGTGCTGCTCAAATCAAACATGCTAGAAGATAGACACTTAAGAGCTTTAGAATCACTCGCCATCCACAGATTCGAAGCAAACCACAAGCCACTGAGTAATCTTGTAAGTCCAAGCTACACCAACATCAACCAGCTCGTTCGGCCAGAGCTTAGAGCCAAGATCCAGATTCCACGCGACATACAGATCAGTGGTTCGACAGACTAGCGGGAGTTTAAACATCAGGAAGAAAATCGGTAATGTGATGTGACTTTTAATTTATTTTCATGCACAACTTCTGATGAAGGTGAAAGGAGACTCACCGAAAATTCAAGTGTAAGACCTTTTTGTGTTCTTCTAGGGAGGTAAATGTGTTTTTGTTGTGGTTTTTAAGATGCCTTTTAAATACTACTGTGACTACCGGTTGCCGGTGTTTTCGGTAATGGTTTTCTTTGTAGAATAGTGTCCTTCGAGGTGAATTAGTCGTGTAGTGGCAATGTCCAGATTTATTGAGGCTGGAATTATAATAAGTCGTGCTGCAAGTCTGGTTTGGGGGGTCTCCTTGAGTTTCGTTACAAACGTGAGAGCATCCATGTTGGTGAGTAGAGGGTCTGTAGAGACATGCCGCTCGCTCTGTATCTTTGTGGTGGACAGTGGTCATTTCCCCTAGGATGCCGTAATTAAGGCTGTCTACCTGTTCTACTTGGACTTGAGCTAAATCAAGTAGTCTTCCAGAGCGGAGGAATGTTTCTCGGGCCATTGCTAAGCTAGGATGGTTTACACCTGTGATTACACATGTAGCTGCTTGCTGCTCTGTTAGGGGGTAGCCAGTTAGTATTATCTCTTCTATGATTGCACGAGCTCTTCTCATATAGCTGCTAACGTCTGCAGAAGGTTTCATGGAGATATTCATGAGGTCTTGTAGTCTATGCATCTGATTAAAAGGGTCTACTCGTTGGAAATCGGCTGTCAGTCGTTCCCAAACAACTCGAGCTCTTGCGACGTTATAAAAGGCAGTTGCAAATTGCGGTGACAAAGTTCTCATGATCATCAGTTTACACTCTGCATTAAGCTGATTCCATGCGGCTGTTACCTCTGGTGTGGCATGATCGGCATCAGGGCAATCTTGTTCAAGAACCGTCGATAGCCATTTCTTTTCTATAGCGAGGCAGGGGAATATTGCTTTCCAATGTTTAAAGTTGTCAATACCCTGCAAAATCAGGATTCCTTTATAATAGGAACTCTGTTGGTGGTATTGGTTACTGGGTCTGTCTTGTGTAGGTGGGCCCCAAGCTTGCATGATGACAAACGTTCAAAATTTCAATCTTGCATGATGGAATAACTCGCAGGGATTTATAAGCTGTATTTTTCGACGTAGCTACCGTCGTATCTATTCTGTCATCCTGCTAGTTTACGATGCAACCATTTCACCAGGTTTTGAAATACAACAGTACCATTTTAATAAGCTAGCATTTGCGATGTTACCATTTTACTAAGCTGTCGTGTTATCATGGCTACCGTTTTACAGCCTGTCATTTTACTGTGCTACCACTTTAACAGCCTGTCATGCTACCATCTTCATGTGGGAAGAGCGCAGGTGACTGAACTGCCGACTATCGGGCTTGAAGGGGGCAGATCGATGGTACGGTCACTCCACGGGCTTCCAAGCAGAAAAACCAATAGTCTAGCTAGACAATCGACATCTATGTCTAAACCGAGGTCCGTATTCAGATTAGTTGGCAAGTTGGTAGATCGGTTCTTGGCACATTTGGTATTCGTAAGTCGTATCAAACGAAGCCAGGATGCTTTTAAACAGTTTTATTCTTGATTGGTTAATAATCATAATAATAATAATAATAATAATACACAAAAAACAACCGCAGTGGGTGAAACAAGAAAAGGAGTTCGAAATAGAGTCAAACAGCACATGGCCGATACTAGGAATAAAGTACGAACAAACAGCATTGCAGTCCACCACATGCAGACGCAACACAAGATAAATTGGAAAGAAACGAAAATGCTTCTAATCTCTAATTCTAGAAGTTATATTCATCTAAGAAGCCTTGAATCCCTGGCTATTCAACACCACAACCGAAAGAAGGCTGTGCTGATGAATATCCAGGGACCCTCAAACCCTGGAATTAGCTATCTAATGTGTGGCGAACTCAATGTGTTGCTGAGACGAAAATGGGAGACCAACCCTACAACTACCGGAGGCCACGCTCACGCTTCAAATTCCCTAACAGACGAACGGTTGGTGCACGATGTTTTGAGTTCAAGTTGACTTGCCTGAAGAAGACGATCACTTGTGAATTTCCATTTCCAGGGACGCAGATCGTCAAAAATTTGCGAAAATATGTAGTGTGATATCTTGATTTTGTGAAAATAAGCGTGTTTTCAGTGATTTCTTCCAACGTAAGATGAATTTTCACAGTAAGCGGCGTGCCGTTTTCAATAAATGTGTTTGAGATTAAAAACCGATTAAACTGTAATGACTGCTGACAGTGTTTGACTGATATGTTAAAGTTGAACTACTACTCATAACTACATGTGTGTTTATAAACTGTACAGTGTGGTCCACAAAAAACTGACGATCCAACATTTTCTAATTAGCACCCATCAGAACCCAACAACTACCGGAGGCCACGCTCACGCTTCGAATTTCCTAGTAGACGAACGGTTGGTGTACGATGTTTTGAGTTCAAGTGGACTGGCCTAAAGAAGACGATCGCCTGTGAATTTCCATCTCCAGAGAAGCAGATCGTCGAAAATTTGCGAAGATATGTAGTGTGATATCCTGACTTTGTGAAAATAAGCGTGTTTTCTGTGATTTCTTCAATGTAAGAGCCATAGGCTCGTAGCAGCATAAAAAGGGGAATTCAGACATGGGGTTAGCTGCGTTGAACTTGTCCACAGCAGCCGTAAACAAGTTCACAGTTCCCGCGCTGACCACATTGGATGAAAGTGCATTCCACGGGTTGACAACACGGTGTGCAAAGTCGTTGCGTCACACTTCCCTCCTGACGTGACTCTTGGTCAATTTCTATGGATGCCCACAAGTCCACAGAATCAGAAGGGGTAAAGAATACATTTGGATTCAACCTGACCCCATCCTCGGAGGATTTGGTATGTCAAGATATTGTCTCCTCGAGTCCACCTTCAGGAACAGACGTGAGACCAAGCCTTCGTAGCCTGTCACAGTACGAAAGCCCTCGAAACTCTGGCACCAGTTTGGTAGTCCTGCGTTGAACACGCTCAAGACGACTAATATCTTTGCTCACCCATGGCCGCCAAGCTTGAATACAATGTTCCGTCAAAGGGCGAACATAAAATTTATACATGGCTTTGACGGAGGCAGCATCCAAATAACGCACATGCTTTTTAATGAAGCCAATGAATCTGTTCGCCTTGGCGACAACAGCATCAACTTAATCCGAGACACTCAAATCATTCGAGATGATGACTCCCAGGTCTTTAATAGTGTTCACCACACTAAGTGGCTTACCACGATAGTAGTACATAAGCCGAGGGTTACTTTGACCAATGTGCATAATATAGCATTTGTTTGGATTAAGGAGCATCCCCACTTCGTCAACCATTTAATAACTTTATCGAAGTCCTCTTGTAAAATAGAAGCAACGATCGGCTTTTTAATGGCTCGGTGCATTTTGGTGTCATCAGCATACTTTTCCAAAATACTGGAGATGTCGCGGCACATGTCCGCAATGAACAAACAGAAAAGAATAGGGCCAAGCACTGATCTCTGAGGAACACCCGAAGTAACTTTGCTCCAACCGGAGCAAGATCCCTCAATCACCACACGCCGCCTCATTCCCTGAAGGTAATTATGGATCCACCTTGTGAGATTAACACTAATGCCAAGGTTCACAAGGGTGTCAACCAGCTTGGAATGAGGCACTGTGTCAAAAGCACGACTGATAATAGTCGTTAATAGGGGCTTGGCCTCTCTCTTCTTAGATCTCACGCTAGGTTTAACGTACGTTAGATAATGTTTTGCAGTAAAAGTTCGTACATCACAAAAGTCCCAAAGCAAACGTCATCAGTAAAATCGTTGGTTTGTCTAAAGTTCAGAGCAAAAAGGACAATGCATAGCTACTTTTGTGTTAAGTAGGAATTCTTTGCTGTAGTGGCGTTAGGCCTTGTTTCACGGGGAAGAAGAAGAAAGCAATTAAATTAGCGGGAGGATATAAGGAGAGAATTATTAGGCTGGTGAGACTGCCGGTACAATAAGGAGTGCTTTGGTTTTCAGTGTACAATAGCATACAAGAAAAGAAGTTAGCTCAACAAGCAAGGAGACAATTAAGTAGAGATTAGCTTTAACAATGATATGATGTTCGTATATAGTTGCTTCGGCCGAAGGCTTGACATTATTTAGCATCAAGGGCTGTTCCTTCAAGTTAACAATACATTGCATACATTGTTGGCGACTTTGGTTCAGTTAAGTAATTAGGAGTGGTCATTGTCAAGCTAATGCAATAACATGTGTGGGTCATAAGAAGAAGTTTCAGAGTGGGGAAATAAAGGTCCAGGAGGGAAATTTTCCCACAATTTCTATCCGTGACAAAGCATCGCTTATTGGTAATAATATTCTTGGTCTTTCACGAATAACAAAATAGTATTCTCCGATTCTGATTAACCCTTTACAGCCTGGCGTCCCTTTAAAAGGACGGCTACTGAATGGCAGCTTTATGAGGGGTCCCCGGGGACCCCAAGTAAAGCGAGCAGCAACAGCCCAGTGGTCAGCGTCCTCGTCTGCAAACCAAGTGAATGCCGGATCGAATCCCACAACGACTCAACTATCATATGGGACTTAAAAAAAAATATCCAGTTTGGCATGGGCATTAAAGGGTTAAGATGCGTCCAATTTAGGTGATAATCCACTGCTGTTGTTTAAATAAATGTGTCATGTGGTCTGATTAGAGAAAGAAGGTCATTCCGATTAAATATGTACGAAAAGTTTCGATTGCATGTATCGCGGCTAATATCTCTTTCCAGTTGTGCGTTAAGGTTTATGAAGTATAGGCTACGGGAATGTTACACCACCGTGTATCTGTGTCAGGCTGCCCCCTAGTGATACGCCACTTCCATCCACCTCAACATGGAAGGGTTATGAGAAATTGTGGTGTCGTTAGGTTGCTTCATCTACCATAGCTTGTTTAGGCCTTTGAATGCATTGTCTACTTCCTTATCCCAAATGAACTTTGCGTTCTTCTTCATGACCTTGGTAAGGCTCACTGAAAAAGCTGAAAAGTTAGCTACAGTATGTGTCTTCTGAAAAGCCGCACATTCCAATGAATCATCGAATTTCTTTTACGTTTTAGGTTGTGGAAAGAGTTCCATAGCTTTTATTTTGTCTCTGTCTGGTTGTATGCCATTTTCGTCTCACTACGAAGCTTAGAAATTTGGCTTTCTTCATTTCAAAAATGTAATTTTTGGGGCTGAGTTGTATCTTCGCTTTTTCTACGAGTGTCAGTGCTCTGTCTCCATGTAATAAGTGTGTTTGGAAATTTAAGGAGCTTAATACAGTATCGTCCAAATAAGTGGTACAGTAGACCCCTAGGATTTCTGCAAAAATCTGCAGGGCGCTAAATTGGAAGTGTGCTGATCCTATTTTAGCCCCTTCGGCAATTTTTGGAACTTTTATTCATGGACTGAAAAGCTGTTTCAGCTTCTGAAAAGCTTCTGCTAGCTTAAGCTGGAAAAATCCTGTAGGGAAATTTAGCTTCGAAAAGTATTTGGTGCCATTGAGGTATGCTAGTGCCTTGCTGATGACTGGTAAGGTAACGGCAATAAGGCCTCGTAGGTCTACTACGGCTCGGTATCCTTCTGGCTTTTTTTTTTTCACGATTAGGCTAGGGCTGAACCATGCAGATGTTGATTCTTTTATTCTTCCAATTCTAGTCATTTCCTCTAGGTATTTGTCTAGTATATCTGTCTGGTGGAATGGAACTCGGTAGATTTTTGATTTCACTGCTGCTGCATTGCCTGTTTCTATATTTACTTTGTAGTTTTCGAAAATTTTTTAAGTTGAATTCATTTTTACTGAAATCTGATGTGTTTTTTAACATCTCTAAGATCGTCCTAAGATCGTGCATTCTTGATCGTCCAAATCTGGGAATGAGAAATTAAATATCAACGTATTCCATTCTTCATCTAACTTTGCTTTGGATTTTTTAGATGGCCTGGGTGAGTTGATGGAGTCGGCACTGGTTTCTGCTTTAGGTAGCAGTATCTCGATGCGGTCTTGGCATTGAGCGCTTGATGAGCTTGGTTCATTCTGAGTTGGCATGAGTGTGTTGGCGGGCTAGCGTCAGCTTTGCGATAGTTGTGAGCTATCTCGTTGGGTTCTGTATTGGTGACGATCGTATCAACTGTATTAATGCTGGTTTGGTGTGATTTACCATGTCCGTTGCATTTATAGGCATTCCTTCTTCGTTATCTGTGTTGTATTCAACTATTGCTGTTGTCAAGAATTTAAATTCTTGCTGTTGTGTAATGGCCCAAAATCGTACCTGATGGTATATTGTATATCCTCGCTAGATGCGTTAATAACCATAACTGGAATTAATCCTGTTGGTGATGTATTAATTAGACATCTGGCTAAACAAATCGGTTAAATTTCGCATTTCAGAATAAAAACTCCGCTTTGAATTTCAAGGTAGGCAATTTGCTCGTATCCGTGTTTCGCTATTACTTGGTAGAACAATGTTCTTAAACAGGGAAACTGGAATTTCTTCATAATATTTATAGGGTGTGGCATTCCATTGAGATTGAGGGTTTTCTGCTATTACGTAGTCTGACAAGATGTTTGAGCGGCTCCCCTGTAGCAGAATCAGAGCGACGCTACGTCGCAGTACGGCTGGCAGTGTTGCAGTAAGATTTATCCAGCACTTTTTTCTTTCTTGGTCTTCTTTTTGCGATAATTTCGCCAAATATTTACCGATTTTGACGTTCAAATACACCATTTTAACCGTTTTTTCGAGAGCTTTTGAATGGTGCTATTGTCATAACGATAAGTTAGGTCGTTCTCAAATTGTTTCGCAAAAGCAGCCTACAAAGATCTAGAAAAAAATTCTCGCAAGAAACTTGTTCTTGAACCAAAATGGGCCTAACTCAAAATTTTCCACCTCGCAAAATTCCATTTTTACACCCTTCTTGCCACCCGCAGACATCTCCCTCTTCCCGCAGACCGGTTTTAGTTTGCAAAAAGCTTTTCGCAGACCGGCTTAAAATATTCTGCTTCTGGGAGCGGCTCTATGTACTCTGTTGTTACGTTATATTTCTTAAAATTAATAATTTCTCTGTTCTGGTTGTTCGCTTTCCAAGCTTCGGTGATGAAGGAGCTAGCTTAAATCTGAGTTCGTCAATTTCTGAAATCTGATCTGAGCAGTTTAATTTGACTAAATCTGGCTGTTTCGATAAGAAGTCATAGCCTAATAAAATATGTATTTGTCCGAAACTGTTATCTGGGACGATTCTAAACTGTTGTTTTACTGAGAATTCGCATTTGCTGATTTTGGTGGTCAATATTCTATTTACTCTTACTTTCTTGCCTTCGATTCCTATTAAATCGACTGGGTTTGGTGCCAAACTCTTATTGCATTTTATTTTCGGGTCACATAATAATTCTTGTGATGTTGTTGATTCGATAGCAAACTCCGTATCCGGAATCTAGGAGTGCTAGTTTGCTGTGATTTCCAAAATTAAATATTAAATGAGGTGTAGGGTGTGCTGATTTTATGTTATAGCCTGTGCAATAAACTGTTTTCTCTTTATATGTTTTCTTTCGTACGATACTTTGTATCCGAATTCGTGAACGAGACGTATAGTGTCTATTTCTACCACTAGATAGAATTGGTGAGGCATTGTGTCGCTTCTTGAATCGTAAGCTGCTTGGAGCATGGCTTCTCTCTTTCCTTCTCTGCATTTACGCCAAGAACTCGTCTGTTATAACTTCAGGGTTTGATTTGCAATATCTATAAATCAGGCAAATTGTTGGTGCTGTGACTGAATGAATTAGTGGAATGCATAATTTCTTTACTTTTTGATTTTTGCCTGAAATCTCTACTGCATTTCCTGCTGATATTAAATGGGCTTTCCATTCGTCTGTGTCTGAAATGCTACAAAATTCTACGGTTCTATTTTTGCCTATTAATTCCAATACAATCGGGTTGTTGGTTTTAACTTGTGATAATTCTGAATGAAAGTTCGTTGAGTCAATGCCGTCTTCGAAAAGCGTAAGAACCACTGAGTTGCAAGCTAATTTGTAAGCTGTATTTATCTCGGTTTGCATTTTCGTGAATGTTTCCTTTAAATTCGTCATAATGAGAGATATTTTCTTTGCGAAAACACTGCACACAATCACACAATCACCACCAGCAACAATAATTAAAAGATTTTTACTTTAATTTTCGGAGAATACCCTGTCTCCTACTACACAAAAAATATGTGAAAAATTCGGTCACTCTATATGATTTTCGTTGTCAACGAACGGATGAAATCTTGATCCCAATCGTGTCGCTACCACTGATCTTTATTGTGCGTCGCTTTTTCCGTTGCTTATCTGGTCTCACTGTCACTTCGGGGAGGAGGAGGCTGTCAATTGTATGTTGGTCACGTAACGTTCATGAGTGGTATTCGTTTATTTTTGTAACGATTGATTCAATTCCACCGAAGGTGCTATACATATATTTATCTGGAGTTGATCCAAAATAAGATGCTAGTCTAGGTAATGTCATAGTTCGTTCGCTTAAAGCTAGTTTCTACTGATGCCAATTTACTTTTGAGTACAAGTCGAGAAGTAGGCGTGCTGCTTCAATTTCTGAGTGAATTATTTTGTTTTTGAATAAAATGATCGTTTTTTTTTCTAGGTGAGAGTTGCGGCTCTCTCATGACAGGGTTTTCGATTTTTGTAGAACAAGTAGGAATAGTTCTACCTCTGAATATCCAACAAGCTCAAAGTACCCGCTTCCCTTTGAACTGTTCACTATTTTTTGGCTGTTGCGCATTATTTTGTTGCGAACTCTGTGGGTTTCTAGTCTGGGTAAAATTTGCGTTGTTGTTACTTCCTTTATATCTGTTACGTTGTGGATTATACCAGTTTAAATTTTGTCGAAAGTTATACCTGTAACCTTGGCTTCTTTTTTGTGGGGGTGCACTTCCTCGTGGGAGTAGCTTGCCTTTGGTTTTTAATTGTCTTGCGTTTGCATTCCTGACTGTTTTAAGTTTTCCTTCAGCCGTTTTACAGTTTCTACTAATATGGGATTTTCTGTAACAGCAGAAACAAGAACGGGTTTCCTTATGTTCGGGGTTAACTACGCTTACTCTGGCTTCGTTTACGGATTCTTTTAGATTTCTCATTTCATTCTTTTTTCATTCTAGTTCTTGCAAAACTTTTGCTAAATCGGTTGATGCGAATGTCATATTTTATCGAGTGGGGAAAACATTTTGGTTGTGTAGCAGTGCTGGATTTTGAGCCTTGTTTATTTTTGTCTTCGTTTCAACGTTAAATTCAACATTTCTTCCCACGTTTTGGGCTGAACTGTGGCTTAATAATTTTCCAAAATATTGGGCATGGCTGATTGAAAGGTGCACCGTAAGCCTTCGTCTTGTGATTTTTCTTTGATTATTCTTTTTAGTTCCATGTCTTCCGGTTTTATTATCCACATTTCTGCTGCCATAATTTCTAATCTGTCTGTGAATGCTTCGATTGCTTCTCCTTCGTGCATTTTAGCTCTATGAAATTTTGTACATGTAACTTGTTGTCCGCCTGCTCCGAATCTTTCGACTAATGCTGCTTTAACGAAGCCCAGTTTGACTGGTTGGCCACTGATAGGCTATTTTGCTATAAATATTGCCGCTCTATCTTTGCACTTATTTGTTACCGCTGCTATTAGTACACTGTCAGGTAAGGTTGGATCTGTTTTTCTTAAATTCCGTCAATAACAGAAAAGTAAAAATATCAGTGCCTCTTTCTCCTGAAAAAGACGCTAAACTTTTTTTTTGCAGAGCGCACGTCGTCCGACATTCTAGTTATTATTTCGGTTACTATCACGGTTTTGGTTATTGTCAAAATTGGGCTGTGCTGGCCATAAATTATTTATGATTTCCTTTACGGTTTCAGCATGGCTATTATTTGTTTGTTGGAGGCATCCGGAAATAATCCTAGATAAGTCGCTACTTTGTGAAGGGGTTGGGCTTTCTGTAACAATAGGTATTTGTCTCGAGGGGTTGGAGGAATGATTTTGGTGCATAACTTCCTGGTCTACCTGAAAGAAATAACTGCATAATGGGATTTTGGTGCATATTTCTGCGCCTGTGTTTAAGCAACATGAACGTGAATTTGTTTAAAACATTGATTTATCTGCCTGTAAGGATTACGATGCAAGTTTTCAGGTAGCCGATTTGAATTTTCTGGTGATTGATTACTAGACTATGTAACGTGCTGCTGGGTAAACGATTATGAGAAAGACTGCGCGATCGACTTCTTGAATGAGTGGTAGAACAAACGCTTGAATAACTGCGTTGGGAACTGCTAGCTCAACGGCTTGTGACCTTGACTTCGCTACGTGAAAGAACTGGTTCGGCTGCCGTAGCCTGCGTAATGGTAGGCGGCACGGAATTTATTGTCCATCGTTGCCTGTTTAAAAGTCGGGGTTCTGTTTGTGAATTTATAGCTTTGCTCATGTTTTCTAACAAACTGTTAGTTTTATTAAGGGTTCTATCTCTAGCTGAATGTTTAAAAGCTCTCTTTTTGATCAGAATTCAGTTTAAAACGGCTCTAGGAGCGATTTTTTTTAGCTCTTGCCATTATGTTATGTCAATTTCGTGCTGAATTTAAACGCTCATATATGCTGATCTCTACGCTACTCTATTTTATCTAGTTTAGGACTTAGGCTAACCTACGGTTTTTTCTACTGCTAAAGCTACTGTTTTCCTACTGGTTTTTCGCTCAAATACCTGCTTATTTATTGCGTATGTACTATTTCTATAAGTCTGCAAAAGTTTATTCTAGAACCATCGTGAATTTAGTTACGATTCTCGATGATGAAGGAATTTTCGTTTCAGACTAGATAAAAATCAAGCTTGCTTATGGCTTATTTATATTTAGTTTAAATGTCTCCCTTGACTAGCCGATATTTGATCTTTGCTGCCTTTGAAAGCCAGGGCGTGGGCTTAATTTTGAATCATGATATCTGACACCGTTGTAAACCCACTTAGTTGGATATTAGTCAATGATTTATGAGTACGAGTTCTACTAACTCGCACTGGCCAGCGTAACTATTCTTTAGCAGCAACAATAATAATCACACTTTCGGCATGCAAGTAAGGCAGACCACACATGGTTTATAAGCTAAATGAACGTATCGTTTATTCAAGATCAATCGGTTAGTCGTTAGTGGGTTTAAGTTTTTCCTCTTATGTGAATGTGAATAGAAGTGTGGGGTCTCTGCTCTGCCCCACCCAGCTTCCTCTATCCACAAAGCTATTCCTAATTGTCCTTCCCCGTATAGACAAGTGGTGTGGCTGGCTTATTTCAGTACTACATCAAACAGTTTTTTTTCCCTTGGAATGCTCCTTGTTTTGCCTTGATATTTGAAAGAGACCTTTCTGATTCGAAGAAATTGTGGAATTCCCCTTCTCTGCTTCTCATGGTCTTCCCTGCGGTTCACTGGTACGCTTAGACTTGTCCCTATGTTAGTGCCTCACTAACTATTACTCACCACCAAAAGAGTTCCAGTTTCTTCGAAACTATTCTCTTGGTTCATGCCGTCCTACTTTGTTTGGTTGAGCTGGTGAAGTGTCGTTTTACTGATAATATTTTTTTCCCGAGCTACTTCATTATGGTGTGTGTGTTGTGGAAGATGCAGCGGAAGTAAATCTTACCAGCAAATGAAAACGAAGGAGATGAACCTAGAGTACTACAAAAAAAACCAACACCAGTACACAACCAGGAGTAAGTTTAGGAAAGTAAGAAACAAAGAAGAGCTAGAAGATCAAGGTGAAAGCAATAGAGAGGTTGACGACAACGAGCGGGGAGTAGAAACAAAGGAAGAAGGTGACCCAGTGTATGATGAGAAGAAGATGCCCACAACATTAGGAGTGGTTTACTGGATCCCCTGAAAAGGATGCCCAAAAGGTTATGTAGTGGAAATGAAACGAAAAATTCGCACTAGAGTCAGAGAACATGCAAAAGCATCATCCAGGAAAAACAGAAGAAGTCCAGTGACGGTGCACAAAATTAGGACCGACCGATGTAGCCCAGTCAAATTAGACCGAATTTAGGTCGAATCGCGGAATAATTCATAATCTAATTTTTGGCACAGATGTTTGTAATGGTCTTAGGTTCAACATACCAAAAGTCCTCAGCTGTCCGTGTTCAGCTAATGCCGCCATCTTGGAAACATGGTGACCCATATCGGTTTTTTTCAATACATCTCGATAATGGTTGCTCTGGCATGAAAATATGTTCTGTCCAAAAATGTAGAGCATGAAATTTTCTACAGAAACATGTGCCCGCAATCGGTTTTTGTCAGTCTATCTCGGAAACGGCTGCATAAAATATGTTTAATCCGAAACTGGAGCATAGAATTGTCTACAAAAAAAAGGTTCTATTCGTTTTTTTTTTAACTGAGTCAATGATTCAGCGAATAAACGGTGTCAAAGAGGCCCAAAATTGATGGAATTTGTTACTTTCTGTGAAAAGCATGAATGCATATGACGAATAACTGGAAAAAATAGCTATGATAGCAAGTCCAAAAAACCCCATGGGTGAAGGTGGAGGGGGTAATTAACACCACCAAAAACGGTAGTTATAGTGATTTTTGTGTTCGAAGTATTCTTGCGAGCCCTCTCACAGCCCGATGTGGATATCATTATGATTTTCTGAAAGGTGGAGATATATTCTTTCCATCAATCATAACCAAAATTGTTTAACTTAGATAGGGACCGTCCTATGACCATTTATAGGTGAAGAGATAATAACGTAACAGCGAAAGCGTATGGTGATTTTCAAATTCAAACTGCTCTAGCGAGCCCTCTAATAGCCAGAAATGGACAGAAATGGAAATGATTTTCTGAAAAGTAGTGATCTATTTTTTCCATCAATCCTACCCAAAATTGTTTATCTTAGAGGGGGAACAACGTATGTGTAGTTAAAGGTGAGGAGGTTACGGCCTGACGGCAAAAGCATTTATTGATTTTCAAATTTAAAGTGCTGTTGTGAGCCTTCTAAGCGCCTGAATTGGACATGCTTAGGATTTTATTAAACGTGGAGATCTATTCTTTCCATCAATCCAAACCGAAATTGTTCAACTTAGATTCGGCCCATTCTGTGCCCATTTAATGGTGAAAAGGTAAAAGTGTAGCGGGAAAATTGTATGTTGACTTTCGAATTCGTAGTATTCTTGCGAGCTCTCTAATAGCCAGAAATGAACATGCATACGATTTACTTAAAGGTGGGGATTTACTCATTCCATCAATCCTAACTGAAATTGTTTAACTTAAGATGGGCCCGTCCTATGCCTATTTTATGATGTAGTTGTGATTGGTGTAGTGGTTATTTTGAATATCAAAGTGCAATTGCAATGCTCATATTTGTATTTCAACCTAAGCTAAACAATTTGGGTTAGGATTGATGGAAAGAATAGTTCCCTACCTTTCAGAATATTCTAAGCATGTTCAACTCGTGTTATTAGAGGGCTTACAAGAGCACTTTGAATTTGAAAATAACAACTGCTATCGCCGGCACCCCATTATTATTATTATTATTATAATTATAATCCAAAGATATTATTTAAAAAATATGAATTAATTGGGTTAACAAAAAAAATATATGAGCTAATAAAAAGTAATTTGAATAACAGAAAAGCAACAGTGAAAATTAGTGAAGAATATTGTGAATTTAACAAGGTAAATTTTCGAGTGCCACAAGGGTCTGTATTGGGACCTGTGTTATTCCTGATATACACAAATGATATAACATGTGGTATTGACAGAACAATGATATATCTTTTTGCAGATGACACAATACTTATTCCAGTTAATTGGGAATACAAGGAAATGATAAAAAACTTACAACATGATTTTAATTTGGTAAATTATTGGTTTATGGAAAATGAACTTTTTATAAGTAATGAAAAAACAATACAAATAGATACAAGTGTACCAAAAATGAAAATTATGCAACAGAAATCATTAGTGAAACATCATATGAATTGCAAAAGTCTTCAGAGGAATAGAGAACGTGATGTGTGTCATAATAATTCTAAAAAATTAGAAATTATAACACCGCTAAATATTAAGGAACACATATTGATAAAAATTGGAATTTTAAAATGCATATCTCAAATATAGTTGTTAAGCTCCGACAAACGTTACCAAAATTATATCAAATAAAAAATGTCTTTAGCATGAAAAATTAAAAAAAAATTATCTATGATGCATGGATAGCTAGCCATATAAGATATGCTGTAGAAATATATGGTTTTACATCTGATTATTTAATTGATAAACTGCAAAAGATGAAAACAAAATTCTGAAATTGCTTTTTATAGCCGACAAAAATATACATTACCTTATTTACACTAGCAGTTTCTCCCTCAGAGCCGCTGTTTCCCCTAGAAGTTGAAGTTGCCTTCCCTGCGTGGCTCGTTCCTTACCGCGCATGCATCGGGCTTCCTTATATAAACCCTCGCGCAGTAGGGGATACCATCATTTCTCCTAGGGCACTCGCCGCGTGCGGTAGCTCACGAGCTTGCTTCCCCGATTATCCGCTGCCGCTTGCCTTAAGTCCGCGATGGTTGCGTCCATCCCCGTCCGCTGTACCTACAGTCCCAGCGGCTATCCGCGGTTGGACCCGTCCTTAGCTTATTTCCCTAGCCATTCGCTAGGATTCGTCCGAGTGTAGTGTCGCCTACACGTTCCTCCTGTTCATCCTTCCGAGACATTATTCTCTATCCGCCGTACCTACAGTTTCGGCAGCCATCCGCAATTCGACTCGTCCTCCAAGTATCCTCTTCAGCCATTCACTAGGCTTCGCCCAACTGGAGGATCGACAAGGGACTCTCCTTTCCGGATTGAAATTATCAAGACTGTCCGCAGACCTTGGTTACCTTCCGTTTCCATCCTACCTGCCACGACCACAGGGTTCCACTACTTCCTCTCCACCCATCCTCTAGGTTCATAGGAGAGGATCTATCCTTGGTCGTTCTGGACAGGCCTACCTGCCGATCCGTCACAAGCCCCAACCTACGGGCTTCAGCACAAGTTACTATGGATCAAAGTTATCCTCGTTCCGCTACAACAGTCGATAGGTCCGTCTTCCCCCCAGGGGATATCGGCACGTCCTCCCCCGGACCACCATTTCGACGGCATCACTACGATCCATGAATCCATCTCTCTCAAGCCTCGGCTCGATGCTCCGGTCGGCTCCCTGTCCTGACCCCCATTGTGCGCCATCCGCGGCAGCCTTCATCCATTCCGTTCCCTGAGCTTACTGCTGCTTTTCCTTCCACTGGGAAAAGAGGAGCCTTCCGAAAATTTGGAGGCCGGTTCACTTCGTCCTTGTCTCTTCAGTCACTCCATCCTCCGTCAACAGTCCTCTCGCCTCCGACTCCGCTTCTGCCATCCCCGGTTGTTTCTATCCCACTGGGGTCTGACCGGACTTTGTCTCCGACCTTTCAGTCACTTCCTGGCCGAGTAGTGAAGACAAGAGTGAAAATATGTGCAAAGTTCTTCTGCAATAAGTAAATCGTCACTAATAATTTTGTTCTTAATTTTAAGGACAGCAAGAGGTTGCATTTTCCTTTTCGCATAAATATAAGCGAAAAGACATTTTGGTGAACTTCGGCTTTCAGAGACAAGGTCTTGCTTCTAATCTGCTTTCCTCTTACGAACAACAGTAGTTAGGGCATTTCGTACAAATTTGTAGTCTTGGTAGTTAACGTCAGAAGGGTCAGTTTTGTACTGATCCTTTGCTCATTTTTTCTTGTTGGTTAATTTTTTATGAAAACCAGGGAGGCTGCTTTGCAGAATTTTTGAAAAGCTTAGTCTTAGGGATGAAATTATCACAAATGCTTCGGAGAAAATCATGAAAAACTTCAAGGGCATCGCTGCAGGAAAGCCCTTCAAATTCCTCCCTTCCAGTTAATTGCATCAATGATACTATTAACCATTTATCGACTGTGTTGCCGTACGGCTACAGCTGACAAGTCAGTGAAAAAAACAGAGTCCAAATGCGCGGCCAAGCTATGTGAGGGGTCCCCGGGGACCCCGAGCATAGCGGGCAAGCACAGCCCAGTGGTTAGCGTCGTCGTCTCCAAACCAACTGAGTACCGGTTCGAATCCCACAACTGACAGAGTTTCACATGGGACTTAAAAAAAAATGGTAGCTTGTCACAGCTACCGATAAAGGGTTATTAAGAAGAAAATTGGCCTTATCGTAATTGTGCTTGACACTGGCATTGTGTTTCAAGTGAGTTGGGAAGTCAAGTACAAAAAAAAAAGGATAATTTGATCGCTTTTGCCAATAGCTGGAAGAGAGTCAAGGGACTGAACTAAAAGTTCGTCGTGAAGCAGACAAGGTCGAGAAGGCTAGGAATTTGATTAGGTCTGAATCGTGTTGGAAAGGTTACAGCTTGCAACAAGTGTTTGTCATTCAGTGCAGATAAAAAAAAGTTCAGATGAGGATTCAGCAGACTCCGTAGAAAGGTGAAATTCCCACTTGATTTTAGGGAAGTTGAAGTCTCTAAGAACAACATTATAGTAATTTTTGTTTTGGATACTAGCTAATCTAAAGTAATTAACGAAATCGCACAGACTGACAGGAGGCTTACATACAATGCGAAGAGGAATTGAATTCTCAGTAGAAATAAGATAGATAAAAATAAGGCGTAATAATAAGGCATAATTAGGTAGAAATAAGGCCTAATCGAGGATTAATAGTTTTTCAAACAGTTTTTGATTGTGTTTCCAGTGCCAGGTGGGCTCAAGTTTGCAAGTGCGGTCAGGTGGGGACTTCTACTACCACCCAGAAGAACATTCAGGAAGTCATAATTTATTATTGGTTGCGGGTGGCGTTGGTGTAAACCCACTTGCCTCAATCTTTCAACATGCAGCTGACTTGCAGAAAGGCCACAAGACTCCTTGTCCATCTAAGCAAGTGATGCTGCTGTACAGTGCTCGCACTGTTGATGAGCTCATTTTCAAGGTATTTAAAAGGACTGTTCTATATCCTTCACTTCGGTAGCATACCATAATTTCAGTTTTGCAAGTGGAATCCTATAACCAATTTTATTTTCAGGAACGCCTCTCATCTATTAGCCAGAAGCAATCTAATTTGCAATGCAAGTTCTTCGTGACCAGAGATAAATCCCCTCCACCGCCAAGTATTTCTATAAACAGTAGGTTTTCTTTCTTTTTAGTTTTACGTGAGGTTGGGGGAACTCTCCCTACTATTACTTTTCTGTTTTATGGTTCAACTTGAAATGGTTATTTCTCGAAAACCAGCAGTGTGGGCCTCAAGAGTAAGTACATAATCAGATTAAGATCTGGGCATAAAAATATTGTTATCCTATACTTAACTGAGAATGTATCATGTTACTAGTCGAAACAGTCACCCCTACAATCATTTAAACATACAATAGGTACATTTTCAAAGTGCAGCAACATTTCATCTTCTGACCATTGCCGTCTTGATGATATACTTTGTTAAATCGATAATCCGTAAGACCAAAATCCATATTACCCTTGGTAAGACCAATGGAAGTTTTAAAGGCTTTGTTCTGCCCAATTATCATTCAGTTTTGTTCGTGCCATCTGTAATTGTGATACTGACACTCAGGTTTAGTCTTCTGAAAACTAAGTCTTTGTAGCTTTGTAGCTTTATAGGCATCAACAAACAACACGGTAAGTTACTACCATACTACTATTTTTCTCTGCCCTATACGAAGTCATACCAGTGAAAGATTTGCTGTTGCTTATTGAGCAGTGCGCAATATTCTGTACTTGTTCCTAGAAGTCGTTTTTATAAGTGCTCCAGCGACTTTGTTTTTCTTTTTTATTTTGTGCTATAGGCATGTTATTTAAAAAAAAGTTAATTAGGTTGTCCTATTGTCTTCATTATCAAGTGGGTTAAGCCGTTTGTTGCTCCAGTATTTTTGGTGGTCATTGAGTCTGCAGCCTCCCTCACCCTTTCGTACTTTCAACAAGTGAATATCGATTCGGCTGACTGCAGACATTAATAATCATTGATTAGTGTCTAAAAACTATCATAGTTAACTGTGCTTACAACATTGCATAGTCAGCCGAGTGAACAAAAAAGGTATCTTATTTCTACACTTGGTAAGCTGCACTATGTGTATTTTATTCTTTTTAATTGAAATCACAGTGAAAACAGTACCAAAGTAATCATGTGCCATACATGTGTGTATTCAAAAGAATAAAATGTTAAAATCTCAGATTTGCCAAAGCCATGCAAAATAGCATTACATTTAAATATGTCAACATGCAATTCCACTAGAAAAGTTCTGAAGAGGGCCCACGATTATTGCAAAATCTAGTGCAAGTATTATAGCAAAAATATGCGAACTTCCCGTTAGGGCCAAATACTGCACTTGCAACCATGTTTTAAAAGGAGCCACAAAGCTTGGTATTTCTACAGTAGTCTAATTAGGATGAGCATAGTGTTCAGGAATGCATCGTAGATAATTTTTCTCTATCTTGTGTGTGGAGTCATTACTGAAATACCTGTTACCTTTGTTTCCATATCAAAAAAGGCACTATTATTAGCTTTTAATGTTGGATATGTGGGAGTCGCTCTGAGGAGGACCGTACTGGGAGGCTAAAGGCCCATCAGCCAGTAGTAAAGATAGGGGCCGAAAGGGGGGTATGTGGAGAATTTTTTTTAAAAAAAACGACCTCAAAATTACGCAAAATGCTTAAGTTTGAGCTTAAATTTTTAAATAATTTTCCAACTGTTTTTCTTAGCTAAACAAATCGTGCCTTGACTCGTTTCTTTAAATTGTGAGGTTAATACCAGAAAATCTTTATGATGATTAAATAAAAAGTATTTGTGACACACAGTGTTGGATAGTTACAGCTTATAACGTAGCTTGATATGATACTAAATCTAAATTTGTACGCGATGGCCAGTGGAGCAAGGGCTGCCCTCCCCCCCCTCCCCGACTACATCCCAAAATGAATTTAATCATTCGTTTTTAGGAAACTGTCACATTGCTAAATAAAAAATTTTCAAGAATATGTAAAAAAAATTGCACTGCAAAATGTTTTCTCTGAAAATGTTTCCTGGCGGTGCCACTGGCGACGACTGATATTGCATCTTTTTCGGCTACGGATTCAAACAAACAAGGTAGCCTACAATCTGCCAACATCAAATAAACCTTTTATTTGAATAAAAACGTTATGGCGATTTTATATGCATGGTTCCTGAGACTGTATAAACACTAGAGGACGGGCAAAGTCAGTTTTCAGAATTAGTTTTTTTTTCTGAAACGTTAAATAATTCTTTAGACATTGTCGAACAGGGACCTACGCACTTTCAAACAAATTAACGCAGAAAAATTTGAAAGTTCGTATTTCCCTGTTCGACAATGTCTAAAGCCATTATGATTAAAAGTAAAAAACCCTACGGAATTTTCCAACTAAATAATTCTTTCCGTTTTAATTATTTTTGATGTTCTATATCTAAATAATTAACAAAATTTTATTTATAACGTTACCCATTTCTTTAGGTGCTAAAGTTGAGCGGTAACGTACGTGAACAGCCAAACTAATAATTCAATTCAAAATTAATACGTAGTCTCGATTTATTTTAAAGTGGCGGCTAGCTAGTCAAAAAAGTTTATTTACGTAATTTAAATAATCAGTTTACATCTGAATCTGCTCTTAGGCCTTCAGCTCGATTCGAATTACTGTCCTTTTCATTTGCTCAAGTTATCTTGGAATGGTGGGGAATCTTTTACATGCTACAATCGACAAGAGACATTGAAAGAGACGATCTGCCGAGGAAAACGGGGGTGGGGGTGGGGGAGAGCCCATTAGGCAGGGGGGGGCCCATCGGCCAGTGGCTTTGAGGCCTTTAGTTTCTAATCTGACCCAGCATAGCCTATCAAAATATTCATGCTCAAATAGGCTGGGGTGACAGCTTTTCCGTTTTGTCGTACAAGGCACTTTAAAAATTCAACTTTTTGGCACTTAACGTCACTTAATGCTCTGGACGAAACTCTTAAACATCTCAGAAAATTAACCCATAAATCGTATGGGGGGGGGGGAGAAAAAATGTCTTTTCTCGTATTTTTCTGAATGGACATAGCCATTCAACTGGATAGTCAGAAAACAACCTGTTAAGTACAGGGTGGTCCACAAAAAACTGATGACCCAACATTTTCTAAGTCCAACTTTTCTAGTTAGCACCCCTCTGAACCAGGCGAGGGCAGAAATCTTCCAGTATCATTAGCTTTGATTTCTGTCCTCTCTTGATTCTGAGGGGTGCTAACTAGAAAAGTTGGAATTAGAAAATGTTGGGTTAGAACTGACAACACCGAGGTGTCAGTTAAGATTGAGTGATCAGGGTTGGGACGGAAAACTTGGTGGCAGCCATTTTGGCTCTGATATTATTACTTTCTATGGCCAAAACTTGATGGGTCCCTTTACCCTTATGGGGTTTTGGTATGATATCACCACTTTTGGTGGTTTTGCTTTTGATTGTGAGCTCCTTACGAAAATATTGTGAATCGTTTCTTAAACAGCCTGAAGAAAATCGTAACTTTGCTATAATTAATGGTCGCTGATTAATAATATTTTCAATAAAGTGGCGGTTGTATTCATGTAATTGTAAAAGAACTGACCATGATTAAGTTAGTTTCGTTTAGTTTAGGTTTATCTAGATTATTTTTTTTTTTTTACTCAAGGAGCGGTAACCCTGTACGGATTTTCTTCCCCATAAACAGTTTAGTGGACGATGATATACTTTATTTATTTTAGATAAGTTACAATTACAATGTATCACTTTGGTTTAATTGTGAAACGGAAACTATAAGTTACCCAAGTCTGCGTTGTTACTCAGCTATGGAGGACAATTATTTTGATTAACAGATGGCGTGTTCCCAATGTTCACGAAAATAGCATTACAAATTATTACAATCTTTGGATTTAAAACATCCCCAAATGCCAAACTGAAAAAGGTACCTATTGGAGTCAAACGTAAACTGAAGATCAAATTTC
>JAHWFP010040852.1:7869-30034 GCA_023313725.1 Lithobius niger
CCGATGTCAAGACACATTAACTTAGCACACTCTGCGTGGGAAAACACAGCATACAGTGTCAGCGTAAGTGAGGGGGTCCGGGTAGTAAGAAACAGATTTGTCAACATAATCCACCCCCATCCACCATTTACTAACTTAACACCAGGACTTCAAAAATAGAGTCCCAAATTCAACTAATATGAACCATGGTTTAAATTCTGGTAAATGCACACAGGTAAACGCATGGAAACTTGTGCATTTACTTTTGGTAAATGCAGGTAAGGAATATTCAAGCATGGAAGAGCCGACTAGTGATTAAACAGAAATGAAAAAAAAATTAAAAAAAATCTTACAGGGCTTGCCAACCCGGTCCTTTTGCCTTAAATTTGCCATTGGCGTTTATTTTACAGTATTACCAAAACCAGGCAAGAATTCTAACCTTGTTACCGTTTCATTTGATGGTTCAGATATGTCTGTATTTCCTGCTGCCCCGTGGAGATAGCTTCTCTGCAATACCCAACTTCTTTCGCCAATATCTTCCTTGTTTTGCATGCAATTTTTGTTCTGCTTCCTGTGTTGTACAAGTGGCACGATTCCCCACAACTTTCTAATTTACTTCATGCCCCTAGCTTGCGTAGGTTAGGAGATACAAATTGGATGACCTTGAATTCGACCTCCAAGGTCATTTTGGATGGCATCATCGGATTCGCCATAGGTAACTTGCTATACGAGTATGCTATTATCAGCAACCATATACAAATTTTAAGGATTTATTTGACTGGTACGGGACTTCTGGGACATAATACATTTTTTTTTTCCGCTTAGGCCAAAGCATAGGTGGCACACGAGAGGGATGTGATGCAAACCCACCAATGAAAACAGCGGAAATTATTGCCACGTGACGTGGTAACATCTCGCACCGACACCAAACGGACAGTGCCACAAATATAAAACACGTAGATTTCTTAACCACAACAGCAAATTTGTTAAAAGCCCATCGAAGACGATGGTGCGAGCGTGTGATGGATGGCGACATCTAGCGAAAATGCCAGACACTAAACATAACGACGCAAACGTGACAACATATGGCAATCTAACAAGATCGGGGGGGGGGCAGCTGTTTTCATAGTATAATGTAGATTGTTTATGTTTGAAAACAACATGTAACGCCAAGTTGACTTGTCTTTTATTATCGCGTGACTATGGATATTCATACAACTGTGGATATTTAATACAGGCGTACATTTTGGCAAAGTCGTGTGTATGCCTCATTGGGAGCGTTGGAGAAGCTGGCCCGTACTCATCTTGGTTTAATGCATCTCCCACTACTTTCACTTGAATGCTTTATTGCAGCGAAATATTGTCCTGTATCTGTAGATCATTTTAGCTAAAAATAGCACGTCTGATGTACTCAGAATTTAGAATGTACAACTCTTTCTCTTGGTTATGTGAAAACGCTGTAGCTGGTTCAGATATAGAAAACGAAGTTTGGAACATTGCGAGTTGTGGCCTTATAATTTATTTAAACTCTCTCACTTGCATTCTTCTTTCAAGGTGACCCAAGTTGCAGGCGTCTTGCCTCCACCCTGCCTTGGGTCACCGCCAAACGTTTTCTTCTTAATTCCCTGACCGTTCTCCAATGAATTTGCAAACGGGGCTCCATTAAATTTCAACCAGTACTACTTTGTTACTTTTGCTTCAGTAAATTAGATTTCTTACAAGATATCAAATGCCATTAATAGGCCTAAAATGTGGTTGTCTAACGTCAGTAAAATGGAGCCTCATCCTGTTCCGGCTTTTGAGCTTGTTAATTTAGATATAGGTATTAAAACCATTGCAGTGGTGATAGACCTTTGTTTTCTTTTTACAGGTTTTCAGTGTTAGAGGGAGAAAAAAAATACGGTTAATTTACTTTTTCATAAACTTTTTTCTACGACTATCCAGTTCCCTACTAAAGTAAAATTTGAATTGAATTAGGACGGCATGTGCCGTTTCGTTTCATTCCACGCAAGTGATCTTGAAGTCGGGAGATACAGGATAGTTTACAGCATTTGATACAAACATTACCCAACATCTTATTTAATTTGTTCCTCAATGCACATTTTCAAGACCAATTGCCCCCCCCCCCCCCCTTTCCAAGTAATATTCTACATTTGCATTTGGAGCTTCGTGGTTTGTCTACTAAATGTCTTTAAGATAAGAAGTGTCTTCAAGCCATATATTTAGTAAACCATATGTTCCACATTTTGCATCATTACAAAATATCTCGTTATCAGTTGATTAGAAATTTTTCATCAGATTCAGCTACAGTGCATTCACCCGTTCATGCATGAAGTATGTCTGGTACGATGCGATAGTTGGGTCAGTCTTGGGATTCAAATCATTTACTTGGTTTGTATACAAGAATGCTGCTGCTTGCTCTGCTCAGGGTCCCTCTCAACAAAGCTTGCCATGCATGTGGGGACTTTTTTCGCCCATGTAGTTGCTGTTCTTTATTGATTTAAAGAAGTTCTAAGCATCCTATTGTTTGGAATCAATTAGTTACTGACGAGTGGTCAAATTGTTGTTTATTTTGTGTTTATAATTCGATTCGCTTAGATAAAAAATGCATTTGTTATGCGGTAATAATTATAAAGGGCACAATAACAATTCGGAATTGTTTCAAAACATTGTTGGCGTCATGTTGATTGTGCTCACAATGAAAGTAGTTATAATTCTTCGATATTTTTTCTTTCCAGAAATTACTTGCATCGTGCTTGGAAGACTCGAACATCATTGAAGCTGCTTTATTACACATACATCTTGTGTCTTCACGTTTTAGTGTTATTCTGTGCCTTGGACAGTTGAATGTCACAAGTAGGCCCGTAAATTGAGAGGCGGGGCCGCCGGGGTTGGGGTGTTAAGTAATAGGTTACTTCAATTATGCTACTCGTGTGATTCCAGTTGATACTTAATGTAAGCAGCTCTGTACATCTTCAGTATCATGTTCATTAGTTTTATATTGAGCCAAGTGGGATTTTTATTGGCAAAGAACAGTTGTACATAATAATTATATACTATGTAATATAAACGTTTTAAGCTTAATTGGAAGTGGCTGGGTAGGCTAATAGGTTTTGTAAGATTGCTCATAGTGTACAGTAAAAACTTTAATTAAAACAATAAGATTTAATCCTTGAAGAAATAATATATTCCATACATTTGTAACTGTTTTTATTGCAAATATGTTGAAAGTATTTTAAAATACAAGAATGTTGGGATGCAAGTGTTGAATAAACATAGTGGTTGTTCCAATTCAGAAGAATGTTTCTTGCAAATAATTTCCCGTTTCCAGGTGTAACTCGCATGAGCTGCTCCAAACACTACGATTACAGGCAGTTACCCTGTACTGGCAACTTAATAGGAAGATGTAGGTACATGTGTTGACTCCTTATTTCTTGGCACCGCTGATCTCTTCTGCATGTGCCTGGAAGGGCTCACATAAAACATTATTAAAGAATGATCTCAAGCCAGATAAGTCGAAAAGCCTAACTCAGTTCAAGCTTCAAGTCATATATTCTTGGATTATTACTACGAATAATCTTTTTCAGGCCAAGTCAAAAGACTGAATTTCCCACTACTTCTATCGGCCTCCAGTTCGCAGGAAAAGTAACAAGATTTTATGACTTGGACCGAGTTTTGCAAAGCGTATCCCACTGTAAGTACAGGTCAACGTAACGACTTTGATTTCCCAAGTATCTCCATTGTACCTGATAAAGCATATAATGTACAACATCAAATTTGCTTTGGGAGAAAACGTGACAGCAGCCGCATGACAGTGGGCTACAAAGAATACCTCGCATTTCGAATATGATGGCTTTATTATTCCTTTGTATAACACGAAGACCAACAAAAAAGAGCCATGTAACTTTGGAAAACAATGCCTTCAACGTATTCAGTCCTAGATAATTGTATGGCCACAACAAGGGAAATAAGTTAAACATGTAGATGCAGTATTTACAAAAATTTTCGTTTTCAGAAAATGATTTACAAATTAAAATATGGAACTCTCTTCCTGCAGATGTGGTTTCGGTGGATGCTTTCCGTCATCGTTTGGGGGGGATTGATCTGAAACGTTTCCTAAAAAGACCCGAGTTTTGTTTTATCTGATGTTTTACGTTTTAAAATATATGGATCGGTGTAAGCGGCTCTCAGCCCTGCCGTTTCCTTTACACCCTAACTGGTGTTCAAACCGCATATTATTATTATAAAATGTCTTTTATACCATTGCTCTCAGGTTAATTCAGAGGATTTTGAGTATAGGTGGGGAAGAAACTTGCCTTGGTCTCGTTATTTTGTAAGCCGTGTAGTTGGTGGAGCCCGTAGTTCTGGCTTTTGTGACCCAAATTTGGTTCCGGCTTTCCACTCTTATTAAATAATACCCCGATGTACATTCTAATTATTTTGTGCAACTAAAACTTGATGCATATGGATTTATGTAACATGGTATTGTAAAAGTGTCTGAACCGACTATAGAGTCAATGGCACTCCAGGTTGCTGTTGCACCTCCAAATACACCAATGATGATGAGTTCCCAAAGGTAGGCTCTTTCATGAAGTGTTATGGTCCTGTAATTAAAAATTGTATCAGTTAGACCAATATACAAGTGACCCAATTTGAACAAATATCAAAGTTTCTTGATTTTTCATTGTAATTACAGCTCGGCCGATACTAGCGATATCCGTTTTTGATGTTCCAGTACACCATTTAAACCGTTTTTTCGAGAGCTTGCCAGTGGTGCTAATTTCAGAGCGATAGCTTTAGTTGTTCTCAAATTATTACACAAAAACAGGGTTTAAACAAAACCTGGAGAACCTGGAAAGCTCGGGGAAAACATGAAATTCTTTGAAAAACTGCCATTGTTTCTGATTCGTAAATTTCATTGAATTTGCTGATCAGAAATAAATTCGTAGGCTAGTAGCAAATATTTTAGTTTGTGCTTTAATATGTTCAAGTATTTTAGATATAATTTCAATAAACCAAATCTTAGCCTAGTATCAACGTCTGTGATGAAAATGTGTTTAGTCCGGTCTGGACTATTCTTCAAGCAGCTATTTTCTGGGATGTTGGATTATTTTGGTACAAATGTTAATAAAAACATTAGCTGCCTCTTTCCCTAACTAAACAATTAGTAAACACCTGAAAATGTCAGGGAAATTGAGAATTAAAAAATTGTCTGAACCCTGAAAAACCAAAAACAAGTTCCAAAACACGCACTTTACTGTAAGATGCTTGCTCATAGAGCTTTGCGATTCGGAATTTTCATCAAATTTTGTTTCTGAATATGGAAGAAACATTAACTGTACTAGAAGCAAGAATTTATAAGGTTTGGGAGGAGAATTTGTAACTATAAAACGTCCCTATTGAATGTTAGATTCGTCCCCATTAGTTCAGTCCGAGTTTTCAGAGGGTGCCACGTGTGTTATCTGGTAATTTTTGCTCATTTTTCAGCCCAAATCAAAAGTAAACTAAATTACAACTAAGCTAGGCTAAGTAATAATTAAATATAAGCTCGTATCGTTTGGTTTAGTTTAAATTTAGGCTAAAAACTGAGTAGAAATTCCCACATAAAACACGTGGCGCCCTCTATAAACTAAGACTGAACTAATGTCAATGTATCCAAGACGTTTCAGTATGGGTCTTAAGTCACAAATTCTCCTCCCAACCCTATAAATTCTTGCTAGAAGTAATAGATTGAAGTATCAGCATCGGTATCGGCAGGAGCCTATAGAAAACAACTATTGTTTTCTATAGGCTCCTGGTATCGGTGATGTAGCATCGGACCATATCGGATCAGATCGGTCAAAGTTTGTATCATTGTAATGGATATGTAAATTTTCAACAAACAATACACAAATATTTTAAGTGTCTGTTTTGGTAACTTTGTAGTAGTAGACTGCATTTTCTTCTTTGTGCTTTCTCCTGGACATGCCCCCAAATCAACCTTCCCACGGGAGTGTTTTGTTCCATTCTGGCTGTAGTTCCACAAAACCTTTCATCGCAGGCTTCTACTGCAATATCAACCGGAGTTGCAGTACAACTTAGCCTAACACGGGGTGAAGACTATGTATGTTTCCACTGAAAACCAAACATAGAATAATTCCGCAACACAGTTACTCAGAATTCGCCAAGGTTGGCTGGTTCATGCTCATTGGATTACATTAATCTCAAACAATCTCGTGCAAAGCTTTCGACCACTTAACGTTGTTTGTTTATAATCAACCTTCACTCTCTCTCTCTCTCGCCATCAATAGTTAAGAACACAGTTTTGCAACAATCTTACTACAAAGTCAAATACAAACAAGAATAACTCCCTTTGTTCCCTTTGGCAACATAGAAGAACGAATAACTCAAATTAAAGGGGGGTTCTCTTGTGAGCTGAAACGCAAAAAACGTTATCGGCCTACATTCGTCACACTTCCACCAGTAAGCTAGAAATTTACATATTTAATTTCCTGGAAAGCAAAATTAGGTGTTGCATATTCATCGCGCTGAATAGAACAATACCTACAATGGCAATACAAACAGCAAAACTTGTATTGCATGTAAACAACATTAACTCGAACGATTGGCTCAGAGCATTAGCAACGGTTTTCTCCCTGATGCGATGGGGCAAGGTAGCCTAATGGTTAGCACGACCATTTCATGTGCAAGAGGTCCTGGGTTCGATCCTGACCTCAGCCACCCCTGGTATTTTCGGGAAGAGAAGGGCCCTGTGATGCCTCGTGCTCATGTCGATTGTGGCATGTAGAAGATCCTAACAATTTCCGATTGGAATTACCTAGCAAAATTGTCCCTCTCTCCTTCTGGCGCCATGGCTTCCTCTGGGAGCGTGGCAAGCTTGCAGCTCTCCTGATGCATTATGTCAAAGCCGTATCCCTTACAGCTTAGACTCCATTGCAAAAGTTTTGGGTTGTGACCACTTCAACAGATGTGGCCTGTTTACATTACAAAGTGAGAACCACACAAATAGTATCTAGAGTTTGTGTATGCTTTCTCAATTGTTCCGTAATATTTCTTTGCTTTTGTAAGCTTGCGTTTGCAGGATGGTCTTCCCCGTCATAGCACTGAGGCGACACATCCCATGCTACATTTGACAAGGCAGTTGTTCAGTCATGGCCTGTCGATTCTATTACCTTCGGTAATGGTCTGCTGACTTACTTCTAAAAACTTACTTACGCCACGGGAGTTTTCAGATGGCGCTACTAGTAAATGTGGGTGAGAAATGCTAATGTGAATGTGTTGAAGAGCATTGCCATTCGGCGCTTGAGAACAAATACAGGTGAAATTATGACAGATAAAAAATCCAATAAGAAACAAATTCGAGTAGAAACAATGCTATTCTTTATCTCATGAAAAATGCTTTATTAGTAGTAAAAAGGGAGAAATCTCTCGGCATATGAGAACAGCGTCACATGTTCGTTATTCGGCTGTGCTGCACAGCTGCGTTCCAATGGGGACCATCCCTGTTTGGCAACAAGCTCAGCTGACAGTGTTGCAGGAAATTCAATATACCGGTAGCAGCCTGTAGATCTGGATATGAAGACTAGTGAGAAGAGACATGGTTTGGTTCCCTAAGCATGAGGTTTTTAGGGAGAAATGGAAGAAAATAACACCCCAATGTTAACAACAAACATGGCAAAGCAGACTTTGAAAACCGTTTCATTGTTCCAAGCTATGGGGACATGAAGATACAGACGTCCGGTTATGAAAAGTAGAAGCTGGAGGGGCCCAATGCCAAGGGAGCATAACAATGTGGTGGAAGAGGACAATGGAGAAGAGACCAACAATGAGCTGTGTGGGTTTGTTTCGAGAGGTGTGTATACCAGGCTGCCGACTGTGATTGAAGCAGAATTCGAGCAAGGGACGGAGATGGTTGAAGGAGAAAACTACAAATCGCCGTATGCGCAAGCGGCTGGCGAGATCTCACGCGAGCAGCGCAAGGTGATGCAAGACATAACATTGAGGTGAGGAACCTAAACTAGCTCAAGTGTCTATATAAGGGTAGCTTGGCAAATGTGAAAATGGAGAAAATGCAGATAAGGTGGGGTAGCCATCAAGCAAGCGTTGGCTGTGGTGATAGACCTAAAAAGGGTGATAGGAGTGGCCTGGCTAAGAGCCAATAATGTGTTCCAAGTGCAGATCCGTAGGCAAAGCAGGTGGTAAAAAATCGAGCAGAATTTAGGTTGTTTGGTCGCCTGGCTACAGTTCATGACCTATAAGACAGAACTATTCACATCAAATTCCACTAACTCCTCCTGGACAGTGCAGAAGTAGACATTTAAGAGAGCCTTTGTGAATTATGGTGATGTGGTCAATTTGGAGTACCAGAAGCATGATGGCAAGGAGTTATGTCATCGTCTCGATAGTGGTAAGACTGAAGCAGAGTGTTCTTATTGACGATATACCCGAAGTCATTGGTATTAACAGTCTGTCGTCTCTGTTGGTTGTGGGCAACAGACCTCCTAAAATGTGCCCGGCGAGAACAAATTCGCAAATTTTGCCCTAATGTCTTCTGCCACACCTGCCGAGCAGTACGGTCCAGGAATGCCCTCTGCGAACATTTGGCTCTGTCCCTGTGAGGATCGAGGATAATCTGGATGACCCAGTGTGGCCTGTCGTCAGTGAGACTGGCAGAGACTGTCCATCGAGTCAATGGTTATTATGAGTACATGCTTCTAAGCGTAGGAAGACTTCGAGTGCTATGTTGTCGCTGGCCAGCTCACCCCTGCAACCCGAAGTAGTGGCCACTGTTAGTAACAATCGGTTTGCAGTATTATTACAGGTGGCTGAGCTGGGAGAATTGCAACCTGAGCCATGCCCGTCCAGTGTTCTTCTGCCACCTCCAAACTAGTGTCTCCTGCAAAATGTGAAGTGTTGTGCTTCCTGTGAGGTGCCAGATCGTGCTACTACTGAGAGCTGCCTGGTTGCAGCAATGTCTGGTTCCCAGATTGTCCCTGGGTCAGATGACCTACCGGTGTGTCCCACCTGGAGAAAATGTGTGTGTCGAATCGGGTGAAAGCTCTGAAGTGGTATGTTCTGAAAGTCACCTGATTGCTGACTGGGCAGAAGAAGGTGATGATACACGACCTTTAGTTTTTTACAGTTTTTCAGTGGTGTCGTTTCGTTTAGTTGCAGTATTACGACATACGCACACAAGAGGCTATTGGGGCTGAAGATCCCTCCCCTCCCCCCAAGAGACTGGTAGCCCTTTTAACGCGTAAAAAAATGTTGGAAAAATGCTAGGAGCATAAAATGTTAAAAATGTAAGCTTTCCTTTTCACATGGCAACGGATGGAGGGGAGACTTCTCCCCAGTGCATGTGTCACGTGATTTCTTGTTATTGAGTAACTTTTTTGCCGTTTTGCGGGTGCCCTTGTACGCAGATACCAATCATTACCTTAACGACAGTGTTCAAAAGTGATCATTGTAAAAAATAATTATAATGTAGCAGTAACTTTTCATGAGCTTATGAGTTACAGTGCCTGTTGCCAAACTGATCCCACTGACGTTAAATGAAAAACTTGACCATTGCTACGGGTTACAGTTGGTGTGTGTGGCAGCCATTTACCCCCACCCCATGAAAGTAAAGTACTACTTTGATTGACTGAAACTTGGAGGGTTCTTTCACCCTTGTGAGTTTTGTTTCAGATTGTTTAAACACATAAATAAATAATACCCCCTATCAACCATCAAACATCAGTTACCCACCATCAAAATGTTTTAAACTGCCATAGTAACATTAGCAACCACCCCTGGGGGGGGGGGGGGTAGGAATGGTGCTATGCTTTTCTGGTGTTTTATTTTTTACATTCACCAAACCTAAATGTACCATTCATGCCGAGATTGTTCCCCCTTTTCAAATTAATGGAGGTGGAATTATTTGTGAATATTGCTTACTTTTCTGGCCAGGCAGGATTTTTTTGGTTACATAGTCGCATGTAGAAAAGTGGTGGAAAAACAAATGTCAGCAAAGTAATAGTTGAGCCACCGACCAGAGACAAGATATTCCCAAAGTTTGGTATGCTTAATGCAAGAAATATAGCAGAGCAAACCACACCAGTTCGTAGTACACATCGTTTCCAGCCAAATGCTAAAAAAATAGAAAAGTGTAGCAAATTAATATTATTTTTGCACATATTCCTACCACAAAAAACAAGTCCACCAGATTTATTCTTGGGAAAAGGAAACTACAGTCGTCAAACTGATATTGTTTTCAATTGGCTCATTATATAGAAGGCAACCTTACAGAGAAACATGAAATAATGACAAAATTCGTTATGCAGAGCCTAAAAACATTACAGATAACCATAAAATAAATTTCACTACATCTACATTTTTATTGTATTGTGAGGAACAGTATGAAACTGTAATTTACAGTTGTAACTGTAATTACAAACTGTAATTTAACTAGTTTCATCCTGTTCAATGGAAAAAAAAGGTTTTGTTTTGTGTTGTGGTTCGGGTTTGCCTTCTTTGCTTTCTGTGGAATTCAGGGTTTACTTCATTCATCCGTTTGATAAATTTCTTTCTTTATCACGAATTTTTAGTCTGTAGGTAGATCTCAATATTAACGAAAAAGTTGTTTTATCTGAAAGCCATGGTCATACACTTTTATGTAGTACTCGTCAAGACAAAGATGTCCCCATTAAGCAAAACGTAAGCCTGAAATGAGCAGGTTTCCAAGATTTATTGACCATCATGTCTGGAGATGCATGACATTATCAGCCAACTTTCAAGGGCAGCATCTCATAACAAAACGAAACGACTATCACTTTTTTTGAAGCTTACTTAACTCGGAAAGCCGTTAATTTTCCATTTGTAGCTTTCTCAGAAAGACGGCAATACTATACATTTCTGCAATGGATCGTTGCAGGGCTTAGATGCTTAGTTACACTGTTTGTTACGAGTAGACGACCTTGAGTTGGCTGAGAATGCCATGTGTCTGAGGTTAGTAGTCGTCCTGCCGAGACAAGACGAGAAATAACTATTCTTGATCTATTCTCGATCTTGGTTATCACATTCTCGCTAAAGTCTTGATATTTCTCAATTTTTTATTTTAAATAAAATTCATTCAGTTTTATAAATTTGCTGTTACCGTAATAATCGTTCGCGGCACTACTACCTATAAGCGCACTGATTTGCAGTCAAGTAGGTATACGTGCATTAGTAAAACCTGAGTAAAAACTGAGCCAACCCTTACCTCATTGTTGATTCAAGAGACGTGTTGTGTTCATTATGTCTAGAGTCCTGGACTGGGTAAGTTCGGCTGGGCAAACGCACATAGTTGAAATATGTTTCTGTTTAATGGTAATTGGGGCATTTTCGCTTAGATTGCGAGTTGTGTACAACCCAATTTAAAACTTTTCTGTTGTTTGTGGACTATGGCCATATACCATACAAAGTTACGTGCAACGTTTCCCATGCATATACAAAGCCTGGGTACGAATGGGCAAAGAGCTACAAAGCATACTAAATACCTTCACGAAAGTATGCTCACTGCCAACAATTAATAGTAAATTACTTGCTTTCCCTTGTTGTCAGGCTTCATAAGCGATGCTGCTTCTTTACACAAGTTATCTTTTGTATGGGAGTTTGAAACGAACGCAACCATGACCAACAACAAACTTGTTTGCATCAGTTCACGTTTTACACTATTCATGACGATAAGCAGCCATTAGCGAACAGAAGTAATCCACTACAGAACTGGGAAAGTGCTGTACAAACTGTGAATCGGTGACATTGGTGCCAAGTTGTTCATTTACAGTGGAAATGACATCAGCATCAATGTAACGCGAGCATCATGCACTAGTTCTGGATGGAACAAAGTTTCGATTCAGTGTGCTGTTGCAGCCATACATTTCAATAAAATACTGAGCGTTTTCAGTACGTTGTATAATGATATCAAGTCGAGTATCGACCTTCTTTCTTGGTCTTGTCTCTATCTTGACATGATCATTCTTGATCTCGAAACTAACTATTGCTTTTTGATCTTGGCTTGTCTTGGGTTTTCGAGACAGTACAAGACTCGATTATTCCACGTCTTGACAAAAACACTAATGGGCAGTAAATCAGGGAAACGGGTAGTTTCCGGACGTATATGGACCTATTTGTTTATCTTGAGTAGTACTTTCCATTCCATTATTACTGTGACTTTTACAGGCTACCTACACACGTAACAGATTTCCACTATATGAACAGAAGGGGGCCAACTAGCTTACAAATTGTTCAGTATGTAGACATTTCTTATTCTAAGGTTCGTTATTATGAGACAACGAGAGTTGGGGAGCTTATCGTCTTAAAGCAGTCTACCATATCAACAGTCTACCATATCAACAGTAGCACTTACTACTTGGAAACTTTAGATGATGTTCTATCTCTTGAGAAATAGGGTTCATTACTATACAAAAAGCACAATACAGATGCAATGCTAGAAGTCCTTGAACAACTTTGGTCACAGCTCCAGGAGTTAATGAATCAACAACGCTGCTCTTCACTGCACCACCATACACAAAGTACCCTGATGCAGCCACGGGAACATACAATAATAACAAAGCTGAAAAGACAATAAATAATCAAAAGGTAAGGGTTGAATTTGAAAAAAAAAAAAAGTTATTATTAAACAAAATCTAGAAAATGATATCAAATGTACTACCCACTTTTAGGGTCACTGTAATCACTTACATATAAGTTATGATGTAAATATGACTGCAGAATTACAGTTATATTTGTATTGTTATATACCTTATGAGGCCGTGGATCATCGATCCACGAAAATTCATGCTAGAATGAATTGCTTAAATACCACGGGAAGATACACGTAAACCAACAATGCTTAATACCACACGCATATTGTTCTCGTTGTGAATTTCGAACAATGAGCCATTGTGGGCAGCCTGACAACAATGCAGCAAAGAAAGTTTGTCGAAGGAATAGTTTTGTTGTTGTCTGAAGGGGTATTTCGGAATCAACGTAGAATGACAAGCAAATTTTATGCTTATTATTGCTTGTTTTTAATACTTGTTTATAATTATGAATAACCAATACTTTTATAACCAAACCAATTTACGAGTAATACTTCTTTGTTATTTTGTTGTAATGTACGGGGTGATTACAAAAAAAATACGACACTTTGAAGCATTGTTTAAACGAAAACTAAACTTAGCGATAAACGGTTTTCACCAACACGTTCTGCAATTCATTAAGTTTCGCCAGCAAGTCATACATATTCAGCGTGTGCTCCCTTAGTTACACGGCACACACCCATGTGAAAATCAAATTCCTGCCAAACACAACTTAGCATGGCCTCATCAATTACGACAATTGCTGCTGTTATCCATTGTTTAACACCTTGTAGGTTGTTTGGAAGGGGAGAAATGAACGCCTTATCTTTGACATATTCCCATAAAAAAAAGTCACGTGGTGACAGATCAGGACTTTGAGGATGTATGCAGAGGAAGTTTTGCTTAATTAAGTGCACAAAACACCTTCTGTGGAGAATTCACGACCATCTTGCAGAAATAGTCACGTGACGTTCAACAAGTAGCAGGACGTGACGTTCTTTTTTCCCCCTCCTAACTGTAAGTGTAGGAGGGAAATGTACGAAAAATGTTCTACTTTTGCTTGGGAGGAATAAAAAACCCTGCGGACTTGTAGGTTCGACGAAATCTTAACTTCTGGCTTTTACCTTAACAAATAACTCAACCGTGAATTACTCCAACGAAAATGGATAGTATAGTTATTTTAGAACGGTATGTACATTTGATGCCGTTTACCTTTAGAAACCATACTTCCACTGCCTAATTAATTTAATTCAACTGAATACACCCACACAGCAGGGGCAGATCCATCACAGTGGGAATGGATCCAGCTTCCCCCATATCTGCATTTATGCTGCATTTGTATTGCATTTTGTTTTCTTGAGCACAGTGTGTGTAAGGGGAGGAATGGGGTGATTAGTTCATATTTAACATCAGAGCAAAAAAATACATTTTGGTACAGCACCCCCTCCCTCTTCTCCACCACACCATCTCTTACGAATATCCTGGGTCCCCCTTCACAGACCTCTACAGTAACTATTATTAAATCGTTGCAAGAAACTTTAATACGACCTAGATTAAGTTATTGTGATTACACTAATCCTCTCCCCATTTCGAAAAATCCAAGTAAATTTTTTGAAGGAAGTACTACAACGGTCTATATCGGGCAGTATTAGCAGAGGCGGTAGCGTTATGCAACAATGCCAATTAGCAAACGCCAGCTGTATGACGTAGACTGAAGATTAAATGGTTTGTTTCTATTGGTTTGTGCAAACCATTGATAAAGATACAAAACATTAAAACAAGCTAATTTAAACTGCATGGTACGCCAAAGTAGCACGAATTAGAAAACGAAAATAAACTAGTTTGATGCTGAACGTAAGGTTTAACTGATCCACGTCAAAACAGCAAAGGACAAATAAACTTTCCATACGGTTTCAGATAGTGCAGTGTTGCTGTACTGTTTAGTCCACGTGAAACCTTACTGCTGTATCCAACCATTACAATTAAAGCCAGAGTCCAGATTTAACTTTTCACGCCCAAACAAAGGAAGAATAATGTAAGGTTACACACTCGACTACTTTATTTTTTCAATGTTCATTAGTCACATCGTCTACGTTCCGTTCATCACCCTACCGATGATACATATATCACTTTTCACGATTTGTGAGCACTTTTCCAGGCATGGAATTTCATTATTACTTTTCCAGGACATTTCTACGTTTTCAAGCAGGGCCTTCGAAAACCACAAGCCAAACTCAACCAAAATCATCCAGTCTGGAGGCAGAGCGAAGTTTGTTCATGGGCATTGTGTATGTTAATGTTTCTAAACTGTCTCCAAACTGCCTGAGTTTGGTTGAGTTTGGATTGGTAGTTATCGAAGGCACCCAAGGACTCGCACGAACCCTGAATTGCCTGTTGAGCTGTGTTAAGCCCACTAAGACGATTAGTTTTTAAACATTTTCCAGCTATGTCGTTTAGCCAAGTAGAATGCACCAGTCATAAGCTGAGGCATCGTGTGCAACAATAAAATGGTAACAACATTTGAATACAGCAGTAAGGTTTCACGTGGACTAGACAGTACAGCAATACTGCAATATCTGAAACCTCACATGAAAGTTTATTTGTGCACCCTTTGACTTCGGATCAGTTAAACCTTACCTTCAGCATCAAACGAGTTCGTTTTTGTTTTCTAATCCTAAGTAATAGATACAGAGGAACACTACAGTTGTGTCACTTACTTGCAAAAGTAAGAATAACAGCTTTGGGAAACTTGTTTCGCTCTTTCATATCATTCTGTATTGTTGGAAACGTCGATGCTCCTCCAAATGCAAATAATATAGTTCCAAATGCCATGCAAAAACTTTTGAAAGAGGAGTTTGGGAAATGGGGAGTAAGTGCGTCTTCTTTAGTGGTGTCAATGAGTGTCTGGACAAATATTAAGCCACAGGCGATTGTTGTTGCGACCAGAGCTCCTACTGCTATAGGCCTGTAAACAAGAGAATATAATGTGTAAAATTTGGCAAGTGAACACAACTTTTCTTTCACCGTTGTTGTTTGACGTGCTCCCAGCGTTAGCCATGGTGCCAGAAGGAGAGGGTCAATTTTGCTAGGTAAATCCTATCGGAAATTCTTAGGATCTTTTACATGCCACAATAGACATGAGCACGAGACATCACAGGGCCCTTCTCTTCCCGAAGATGCCAGGGGTGGCTGAGGCTGGACTCGAACCCAGGACCTCTGGCACAAGAGACAGTCATGCCAACCATCAGGCCACCTTGCCCCATACTTTTCTTTCACTGTCGCTAGAGTTGATAACCACAGTGCAATATCCTTAGAAATCGGGAACGGTAGATAAAATCCAGATTGATCGGTAATAAAGCAAATTGAAGATATTTTCACTTCTCATCGACCGATTTTGACATTTGAATACACCATTTTGAAGTTTTTTTTCACCAGCTTTCCAATGGTCCAAACCCCAAGCAGCTGTCTCTTAATGTTTAGAAATTCCAAGGCAAATTTGGAAATTTTACTGGGGGATTTGACCCCGCTTCCCTGGCAGCCTTTCCCTGGTGGAATGTTATCACTACTTTCAAAGGCCTACCCTTTTTTGGCCAAACAGCAAAGAAAGTGGAGCCCGTTTCATTATGTCGATAGTGGAAGTGACGAAGGCCCTAGTCACAGTGGGACATCACAGTCAAGCTCCAGCAATCCAAACGTAATGAGCCAAAAAAAAATTTGTGAATTGTTTCATAACTAATAATTTGTTTTCAAAGCTTGATAAAAAAAAAAATCACAAGGTAAAGTAGTTAAATGTAGCAGATTTGACCTGGTGGAAAATCCTTCTGATGCGATAATACCTTAGAGGCGATAATCAGTAGTAATAACCTTAGAGCTTTCGTGGCTAATACGGCTATTGTTTACGCACGAATCCTGTAACCTAACATTAAAACTAACGAATGCTAATTATTTTCCAATTATACGCGCTTGGGGTATAATTTCAAATTAATTAGCACGAGTTAGTTTTAGTCTGGTTACAGGCTGAGTGCGAAAACATTTCTAGCCGTATTATCCACAAAAGCTAGAGGGCTGTTTTATTGGAGTATATCCCAATTCAAAATAAATTACAAAAAGACTAAACATTTTTAGTGTTATTATTAATATTTATAACGTAATGCTACGTTTTATAAGCTTACCAGTCTGTCAGTTCATAAAATTATTTGTCTTCAACGAGAAGTTATAGGCAATGCTGCAGTCAGTAACTTTCGACTTAAACGCGACGCATCAACCACGCATTGCTGAAATCCGCCGAGAGATGGTGCTGTGTCTGTTACTGTACTAAATTTTAATCGTTAGCTAATAATTAGCATGAGATCGAAAAATTAAAATTATTTATGCCAATAGATCACCTAAGAAAAATTATAAGATACTAGCTTAAAAAAATATAAAGTGTGATGTTAAAAAAACGAAATCGCTATGAATATGTCGAGTTCTCCTGCTGGTATATATGAAAGTAAAAAGCCGCGCACATTAACTACCAGTTGGCATATTAAGCTTAGCTTGGCAAGTTGCGCATGCGTGGAACGAAAAGGAAGAAGGGATGTTATCGAGGAAGTGGGGTACCACAGAGGAAGTGGTGGTGATTATCACCGGTAATACCTCTCTTCCTCGATTACACCATCTCTTCCTCTACCTTCCACCATTGTAGTTGGCAGGATATACTCGAACACATACCATTTGTCAAGTTATTCATTCGCCTTTGTTATAGGAACTGCCATAAATATCACCGTATGTAGTCATTCTTTGACGAAATTCAATTTTGTGGCGCATGTAGTTATTGAATGGAATTTTTATCCAAAAGTGGGGTATCTGTGCCATCTTTTACTGATTAAAAATAAATTTTAAGTAATTGTGATTTGACAAACTTTCGGAGGAGATGCGTATTTTAAATGTTTCGTTTATACTTGTTCAATCCTTCACTCCATTTGTAATTTTGGTTCAGTAAGAGTCCTTGGACCCAATTTTTGTCAACTTTGCCTTTCCTAATTGGGGCTTGAATATAATTTATTTAGTTATTTAAATTTAGTAAACAGAAGGTTTGGGTTAGAAATCCGATTGGGGGATACGTCTTTTCTTTCTTACTCAGGTCCATTTTTCTGATGCTGAATGTCTGCTACATTTAGGAATGCACTCTGAAGATTTTCAGGTTATTCCAGTGTAACGTCCCAATCCGCATAATGGTGAATTGGGCGGCGCTCCTTACATCAATCTTTGATTGATACGCCTTTGGCACGGGCCACGCTACTTGACAGCTTGACTCACCCCAAAGGTAGGGTTGGACTATGACGTAGTAATGGCATCAGAGGTAAGGGAAATACTCCAATTCGTTGAAATATAGGGAATTTCTAGCGGCAAACTAGGCGGCTTCTAGTTAAGCCGCCTTAACTTAAAGGCGGCTTTCCTTTGGGAACGGGCTGCACGTCAAAATGTTTGGCACGCTAATAAAAGGCCAGCCTTCTTGCCATTGCGGCATTCTGGTTTTGGAATCAACAAACTACGGGAGATTGAGCCAACAAGTATTTAAACCGAATCCACGCTGGATTGGTCATAAACTACAGAGGACTCACCACTGCTAGTTGTGGTAATTATTGGGACTTTAATGGATGTTAATCCTATTGTGAACTGTATGGACTTATTTAGGAAAAAAAGAGATTATAAAAAGAGAGTTATGCGTTTGGATTGTGATAGCAAGTCTGCGGGAAACCCCTGGACTACAGAAGGAATTGAAGGCCTATTTGCAAGCTTAATTAACAGTGTGTTCATTACGTCTTCATTAATAGGCTTTAATTTCCAACTCGCTACACTAGACAAAACTGCTTAAAGCAACATCCAGCCTGCCTTATAACCTTTCACCTGCCTCACAACACCCACGCGACGATCACATCCGCATATTTACCACAGCTAAGGTCAACTGAGACGGTAGCTTCGTACCTCGCAGAGAAAAATTTAGCTACTGTCTCAGTTGGTATTGCGCCTAATAGTCCAGCCAGCGTGAACCCATTGATTGTGTCGTCAAAAATCGGAATGATTCTTGTATTTTAAAATCATAATTTATAATTTTCTAGACTAGTGTCTTATAATTTTGCTTTGGTGATCTATTGGAATAATTAATTTTTACTGCATTAGCCTTCTAGACTTTTGATCTCCTAGTAATTACTAGCAAACGATTAAAATTAATACTGCGCACACACAGATAAAACTTTAATGTCATTGTAGGTGCGCGATGCATCATATATGTTCGGGACGAACGTAAATAAAGTTAGTAATATTCAACAGAAAATTTCCTAGACGCCACATTTTAAAACGGATTTTTAGCAAGGGAAAAACTAACGGTAACTAAATAGACCTTTGGGGCCGTACTTGATGTGGAGGATCGAGAAAAATGGTGCTGGGAGGAATATCCCTTTAAATAAATTTACACAACTCGCTGTAAATCACATAAAGGAAAGAGGAAAACAAGCTAAACACTGAAAATCATACACTAGGAATAACTTAGTACAGATCTTTATGGAGCGCTAGACACTGCTGCAACCTTAAAGGTGGGTTGCTACCAAACCAAAGTTTCGAGTATCTAGCGCCATTTGAGCGCTATCGAGTTCTTTCTAGCGCTTGCTCCCAACAAGCAAAGGAATGTACAAAGAAATATCTTTTAACACAACAAACAAGCCACGTGCCTCATTAATTATTAAGCAAAAATGTGGTACGTCCTCGTGCACCTGGAAACAAGCTATAAAGATTAACGATGTTAATGCCACTAGATGGCACCATGGTAGAATATAAAGAAAATACTCTGGTGCCACCTAGGGGCATTAATATCGTTAACCTTTACAGCTTGCACCCAGGTGCAAGAGGATGTCCACATTTTTACTCAATAATTGAGGAGGCACATGGCTTGTTTGTAGGTTTAAATGTATTGATTTGTGCATTTCTTTGCTTGCTGCGAGAGAGGACTCGATAGGGCTAAACCATGCGCCATGGCTGTTTGCTGTGACGTGCATATCACTTGACGGGGCTAGTCCAATCAAACGGCCAAACAGCCGTTGTTCTCGTTCGTCATTGGCTAACTCATGGTGACGTCACGGCAAACAGCCATTGCGCATGGTTTAGATGCTGCAACGTTAATTTGGTGGCAACCCTCATTTAACATCGTGTTCAGTGAGTCATCTTTATGCTGAATGAGGTGTGGGCATGTTCATAAAGGTGAATTATGGTCTGGGGACGGATTGGGTTACCAGTTCGAATCCAGGTCATGCCACTCTGACGAAACGTACGTGCTTATATAAAGATGGCTTCCTGTACTACGTTATTTCTAGTGTGCGATTTTCGCTGCCTGGCTTGTTTTCCTCTTTCCTTTATACAATTTACTTCAATTTGTGTATGTTTTAATGCTTCATTGAGCCTTTGTATTTATTTGTATTCCTACTCCATTACCGATGGCCGCAAGCATTCTCGACTGAATGGAGCCCTAGACACTGCTGTGACCTTAACGGGTTCAGCGAGTGATCTTTATGCCAGTGGAGGAGTGGGCATATTGATAAAGGTGTTATGTCAGTGATCCGGAGACGGATTGGGATGCCAGTAAAACGAAACTTAAGTGTAAAAAAGTGGCTTACTGTATCACGTTATTAATGTAGTCTGTTCCACATTAAGTTTGAAGGAAACTGACTGTACGACGCCGCGTTTCCTTGCCAAAACCTGTCGATATCACACTTGTGGACGTGACGTGACGTGACGTCATACAGTCAGTTTCATGTAAACATAATGTGGAACAGACTATAGTGTACGATTTTTGCTTTGGTTTTTTTTTTCATCTTTCGTTTGAGTAAAAATGCAGTTAAAAGATTTTAGATTATAGATTATAAAGTAGATTACGGCAATTTGGTTTTGGTTGAATATCGTACTAAAACTAAATTGGCGTAATCCACTCATTTTCATGTACTGAATAAATCCACTTACCAGAAATCTTTTGGTGTTCCCAACCATGTGAGTGGGATCAGCGAAGCGCCGATAGCAATCACCCAAAAGCAGTACGACAGTGTGAAAACTGAGCAGAATAATCCTTGAAGTAGTTTAGCTACCAACAGTAAAAATACTGTTCCAGTACCATACAGTGTAACCGATACGCATACTGAGATCACCCGTCTGCAATAGAAATCCACATTTAGATCATGAAAAAATTCAACACATTTTGGTTTTATCGGGAAATTAAAAACATTTTGGTTTTATCTTGTATATATACTTTAAGCAAATTTTTGTTACGATCATCAGGTAAACTATATGAAAACTCCTGCGCTAATTTTCCCTCAGCTGGCTCCTCATGACCAACGCAAAGTTCATTGGAAAACTAATGCAGCTGCAAGGCCGTAGCCAACCCACATCATTTACAGTGGCCACTATAGGTAAAAAGCAGAATAGTTTAATTCTGTGCTCTGGTCATTGCTTTCTGCATTATGTTAGAGCACTTGGCAGTTGGTTTCCGCTATGGGTAAAACAATATTCTGTCTACAACCCTGACGCAGGCGCCGCACAAGTGGGTGTGATGCAAATGCCATTGTCATTGTACTTTAACAGTGTGACAAGAAGCAGTGTCAAGTTTCATTTTAAATGTGTAGACGGCTACAGTAATAAAAACAATAATAACAATGTTATTAAAAAAAATAGCAGAAATTGTATAAGTTTAGCTTTGCAATACAAATTAGTCATGTGCCGTGGAGGAACGCACGTCACGTGCACATGCATGCTTAGAGGAGTAGTGAGCACTCACGCACGCTGTGCAGACGCAAGTTAGAAGGCAGATGGAATTCGGGTGGGCACTAAGTGTTGACAGTCAAGGTATCTTTCTGTACAGGTAGCATGTCTTTGGAGGCAGGTATTGGCACTTTTAGCTTCTGGTTTCATTATTTTCAGGCAGAAATGGTTGGTGCGATTAGATATTGACTGACATCGTTTCGTCTCCTTACCCACCACTGAATTCAGGCAGACCCAACGACGGACACATCAACTATTTCTTCATTTGTACCCAAAAATTGGGTTTGGTGAGAAACTTGACATACATCATGCATTGGTAAAATGAATCCAATTATTAAGTAATCATATTGATAAGACGAGAAGAAACACTGTCTTGGTTTGTAGAAAGATCAAATGGCAAAGTCTGAAAACAGAACTCCATGACGTTAGATGGGAGCGAAAGAAACGCACCATAAAATAGACGTGCACATCTTCCAAGTCGATGCTAATCGTGTTATCCTGGGTCTCAGATTGTTTCTTATTGAGGTCAGAGTTCCCATCTTGAAGTAATATTGGTTGAAATATCAATTGAGTGCCGCAACAATCATTAAAATCATCTTCTTCTACAGTCTTCTCATCCGTACTCATGTGGCATTGTATGGAATTCTTTCCAGATATTGCACAAAAAACATCCAAAATCTACTACCAGTACAGCACTCTTTCTCAATGGTGAAACAAGTATGCTTAGGGGCCGTGTTGTAACGTGTGTTCAATGTTGAAGCCAAACTTGAAGTAGTTAAACCTTATTTAATGCGGAATAATCA
>JAHWFP010040858.1:0-23976 GCA_023313725.1 Lithobius niger
TATCGTTCGCTTTACAACTGTGAGGACAGCTGTCGTGTTCAAGTTAAAGTTCCATCTTTTACACAACATGCAGGCCCAAACACTAAAAATTAATTTGTTTGAACAGTTGAAGATTGCTATATTACCGTAAATAGCCTATGAACAGCCCTGGCAAAACTATGGTTCCCCCCCCCCATATCTGTAAAGTCAGAAATCGTGAAATTATCTATTTATAACCCGTCCTCCTCAGAGTCTGACCTTAGATCGCAATTTTTCTGCTAGAAAATGACTAAAAGCTTCATACATTTAAGGAAATCAATGGTTTAACCCCTTCAATTGTGGTGTTTCGGCAGAAGTTTCACTAACAGTTAACCAAAAGTTTCAAGCACAAAGCAAACTTAAATTGCTGAATAAATGAGAATACAGGAATTGCGTTAATGCTAGACCAAACCACGATCACGTACGTGAATGATCGCATAAAAGCCAAATTTTTCGCATGGAGTTAGGTCTAAACACCCTTCCTGGACAGAAGTAAAATTCAAAAAATGAATTATAACTTTGTTACTGCCCACACTCTTCTTTTATCGAATGAATGGGGCAGGTCTAACTGGCTGGGTTTTCGCGTAAATTTCCTCTACGAAGTATTATGCCTGTGATGCTCTCTTTGGTTGAAGACCATTCCGAGCAAAAAATCTTTAAAAGCTTACCACATATTTGCATCAGAAACGTTTTTAATAACCGATTTTGGTGTGACAGTGATATTGCAGTTGATAGCAATAAAGGTAATAGCTATAGCCCTGCACCAAATTCATAACTTGCCTCTCTTTTTCCAACCTTCGTCTAAATTCATACCGTACAGTAATATTGCAGGCAAGGGAATTTTACATTATACATTTATATGCAATAAACAATAATGCAACATTTAACACAATTCCCGGTAATGAAAAGGAAGTACTTCAAGCTACCATCGTTTGTGATTCCAAATATCAAGCTAAGCGTGCCACACAGTGCTTGTTGCAATGAAATGGAAACCAGCTTGGTGCACCAATCCAACATCAGCCAAAAGTGCATTCATCATCCGGAACTGTCAACATGGCATTTCTCAAAGATTACAAAAACAAAATTGAACTTGATAAACGCAAACAAATGGAAAACTAAGGAAAACGAGCACTTTTACACACCTTTTGTAACAAATGTTTTAAAATGTACAGTAGTTGCATGTTAAGAATGTTTAACAACTGGTTGCTCCACACTTCTTGTATGGTACTGTTATTATAGGCATAAAAAACAGCCTTCACTATCCAAATTTACCTATTTTCCCCCTGTACGCTTGGTATCTCATCATGTTTGGTGCACTGCGATTCTAGCTGGACAGTGACTTCAGTCATTTTTCTATAAGGAAAACGGTTGGTAAACAGTATGTGACGAATCATGGCTAAACATGATATTGATAGCTTGGATTTGAAGAGATATTATTTATATAAACAGGGCAGCCTGCACATTTGCAATTACGACTGTAATTACATTATTTGGTTACTTGTACTAGTAGATGTGCTTATTTTGCAACAACTTTAATATAAATTCGTAAGCTTCCTTCTACATACACGCAGTATTTGAATTAGTGATTTTTTTCACTAAAAGAGTTTACAGCATTTCATGCTGTTAAATAAAGCCCTTTTCAAAGCAAGTAGTGGTAACACAGTTGCAGTTGTGAAGTTGTTTCTGCAGCTACAATATTTCCGAAATTGGATGTAAGCGTTGTTTAAATTGCTGCACAGTTTAGATGCAATTTAGCAAATGTTGTAGCTGTTTATTGTTGTTGTAGGAAATGTTGTTCTCAACATTTATTACTCTTTGATTAGCTTAATTGGGAGAGGAAAAAAAACGAAAGCTGAACCAACACGTTGCATAAAAAAATATTATTCGAACAAAAATGAAGATTCTCCCAGAGAACTTGTTCTCGCCAGGAGAATCTAAGTTCTCTGAGAGGAATCCGACGAAACTGTGTTACAACATTGGGATCCTTCCCTATGCCTACGGCGCTTTTTTACCTCATTAACGCAGTCATTTATGCAAAATATTGCGTCACTTCCGCCTCTATCCCGCTTCCCCCTACCCTGTCCGCGTCCACTCACTCTTTTCTTGCTGTGAACGCACGATTCCATGCAGGGAGGCGGGCGGGCCCTGTTTTGTAACACAGTTTCGTCGGATTCCTCTCAGAGAACTTAGATTCTCCTGGCGAGAACAAGTTCTCTGGGAGAATCTTCATTTCTCCTTCGTAGAATCCTCCTCACTGTGTTACAACATTGGGATAGATTAGGAAGCAGTGCACACCTCGGAATCGCTCCGAATATGGCTGTGGTGACCTTGGTCCCACTTAATAATCAACCAGTACCTACACCCCAGACTACCCAGGGACCCCACTCATCCGCCACCTCGGCGTCCAAGTACGGGTCCCAGAGAAGGGCCCCTGCGCTCTTTAAGGGATAAGGTCCCTCCCTGGCGCAGGCCAACAGCCGGACGAACCAGGCTGCACACTGCCAGTCCGGTGTCACTAGTACTGCCCACTCAACTCGATCCACGATGAGTTTGTCTACGCAACGTCCAATTAAAGGACACGGGGGAAAAAGATACGGAAAGAACGGGCCCCAGTTCACACTGAACGCATCCACAAACTCTGCCCCTGGGCAGCGTCCCCACGACCCAAATCGCTGCAATTGGGCCGTCGCCTCCGATGCGAATACGTCCACGTCTGGCGTCCCAAACCACCTACAAATCTTCTGGAACACCGCAGTACACAATTGGAAGTCAAATCTGTCCCAGAAATTTCGAGACAGCCCATCCGCTGTCACATTCAACTTCCCCGGCACAAATGCCGCCTGTACCACACAATCCAACTGACTTCTACGCTGCTCTAGGCAACGGACCATGGCATTTAGCATCTGGGACTTTGTCCCCCCTTGATGATTCACATATGCCACGGCCACTACATTATCCGAAAGGATTCGCACGACCTGTCCCCTGACCAGGTCTCCAAAAACGTCTAGCGCTTTAAGCATAGCCAATAATTCTCTTGCATTTATATGCAAGGCAGCCTCCCTGGGCTGCCACCTCCCCTGCGCTTGCGAATCCCCAGTGGCTGCTCCCCAGCCCCTGTCTGACGCGTCCGTTGTCACCACTACTGTGGCCTCCACCGAGACCCACGATTTTGCTACCACTGAGCGACCCAGAGCCTTCGCCCACCAGTCCAAATCTTCGCAAGAACCGCGCGAGAGGCTTCCTCCGTGCACTCCCGCACGACACCAGGTCACCAGGTCATGTTGCCACCAACGTGTGTGCAACTTGCCGTTCTCCACGGCACACAACAAACTTTCTGCCAGCCCCAACAACCGTTGAAGCTCCTTAACAACTGTGACCGGGTCTTGTTGCATCCTCGCAACCACGCATACCATACCAGCCTGCTTCTCAGGCGGCAGCACAAAACGGGCCGACTCTAGATCCAACATCATTCCCAAAAATCGCAACGCCTGCGACGGTACCAGCACACTCTTTTCGTAATTTACGAAAAATCCCAACTTCCGCAAGGTTTCCAACACTCTCCGCACATCCCGCCGCACACTTGCTGCGGACGGGCTTACTACTGCAAAATCATCCAGGTAAATGAAAATTAACACACCGGCCCGGCGCAAGAAGCGCCTCACCACTGACATAAGCTTCATAAAAGTACCCGGGGCTGACGCCAACCCAAATGGCAGCACACAAAAACGGTAAAGACAACCTTGCCAGGAAAACATTAACAACCGTCGTGCACCGTCCTTTATTGCCACTGCATAGTATGCTTGAGACAGATCTATGGTAGCCATCCACCACCCTGGTCGTAAATGTTCTACCACCCTTGGTAGTGTATCCAAGTAGCACTTCCGTACAACTACAAACTCATTCAAGCCTTTCAGGTTCAAAATTATCCTGATCGATCCGTCCGGCTTTGCCACTGAAAATATTGGCGACACAAATCCCACACTTCCGTTTTTCACTCTCTCAATTACACCTTGAGCTAACATCTCGCTCAATTTCGGGGCAATCTCCTTCGCATCGTCAAACAACGGCGGCCTCGCCGAAACCGCCCTCAGCGGTGGCGTATTTCCCAACTCTAGACCAGCACCGTCTACAATATCCAACACCGCCGGCGACGCCCCAATGGCCGCCCACTCTGCCCTATGGCCTCTCAAACTTCCCGCACGCCATGTGCTCATCATTTTCAAGCTCTGTTCCAGCGCTTGTTTTCCAACAATCCAACCGCACACACAACAAAACTCATCTACTCCCGCTCGGTATCGCCGATGCCTTACACACCCCAGTGTTTCGCATCGTCCAAAAAAAAAAAAAAAAATTTTTAAAACCGAGCCATTCATACTTTCTTATTACCAACACCAACTACTTTTTCCACCGTCCGCCACTCGCGGCTCCCGCCGGTTCGGTCAGCTACCGACTCCGACAATGGGTTTCACATATGAACTCCCAAACACACCTTCTCCTTCAAATTCCGTCACACAAACCAAAAACAAATACTACGAACCTGACAATCCGCATTAAACCACTGCCGCCACGTTCTCAAGAAGCAATTATATCCACGTGCGGACGTACTCGGCCGGCCTAACAGGCCGCCACGTTTTTCGTTCCCACAAATTCTGCCGTTACCATGCCGGCCGCCATCTTAATACTCTCCAACCAGTATCGATAGAAATACTCACCACCAATCGCGTAGCCTCGTAGCCACGCTGCTTTGCTTGGAAAGATGGCGCACCTCAGTTCAACTGCGAAAACGATCTTTCGAAAAGAATTCCCCTTAGTAATTCAACAATCTTAGCTTAAGAATGTCTGACTGCACGCGCCAGCGGCAAGAAAAAGAGTGAGTGGACGCGGACAGGGTAGGGGGAAGCGGGATAGAGGCGGAAGTGACGCAATATTTTGCATAAATGACTGCGTTAATGAGGTAAAAAAGCGCCGTAGGCATAGGGAAGGATCCCAATGTTGTAACACAGTGAGGAGGATTCTACGAAGGAGAATAAAAGATTTTCACGAAAAATGTCATACAGGTGCTAGCGAAACACATCCCGTGCCACAACAACCCAATCATAACCAACCACACGTGCAGAAAATAAATACATCAATTTAAAGTAATTAACCATACATCGAAACATTACACAACAGCAACTGAACAATACTGCTTCCGTTTGCCAAACAAAACCAAGCCACCAAATCAAGGCAAAAATCAAACGATATACAAGCTTGAAATTAAAAAATCCAGCAAAATTAAAGCAAAAAATTGTCTTCTGGTATTTCTGGCTAACACATTAGTAGACGATTCCACAATTTGCCAAAACATCATTTTGTTAAAACATTTGTTCCTGTGTGTTGTGGCAACCTTACCTTACCTTGGTGGCATCAATGGAAACATTGCAGACATCGCAAAAGGGTGGTTTTTTTTTTTTTGGGAGAATCAAATTAGTGTCATTTTCAATTTTATTTATTTTTTTATATTTAGGTGATAGTGAAAGGTGATGTAAATTCAAGTTTATGTAAGTTTAACTTGTACGCATTCCAAAATGATAAGACTTGCACAAATTGTGTTGAGTAAGCAACAAATATTTTTTATACCAATGAAGTTAACCATAGCAACAAAATAAAGTCGTTTTTACAGGGTGTCAGCATTAACATTTGAAGCAGAAATGACAAGAGGGCCCGACGAATGGTGTGACTGCGATGGCCGTGGTAAATCACTGTTCCAGCTACGAAATAGCATTGAATTTTAGTCTATCGACACAGTAACTACTGGCGCAGAAAGCTGCACACACTCAAAATTTGGTAGTGGATGTTTTAATTTTTGCCCAGACAATGAGCGACCTTACACATTAGCTAAAATTTATGGGCACACAACACACAAATTATTGTGTTTATTAATGACTTGAAATTATTAATCATCCGGGTCAATTTTTACTAGAGGACATTTGAGATCAATTTACGTAAAAATCACCCACTTGTAATGGGCTTGTAAAATTTAACTGATGATTAATATTGCAAATATCAGTATTACGTAATCAGTTTATTTTAAACATTTAAGAATACAAATTTAGAACTGTTTTGAAATCTACCAATTGCTACAGCTTGTAAAACATTAATAAAAGAATCAAATAACGAACCAAATAAAACTTTTTAACAAAATTCAAAATAGAAATACAAATTTATACACGTGTTAACCAATCAAATCGCAACGGCATGCCCCTTACCGTAAACTTTCTCGAAGAAGTGTTATTTCTTCTTTGTGTTTGACCTTCATGCCTGTAAACCATTAAAATCAGTTTTAACTACGGAAAACAATTGTCTGCTAATATGAGAGGTCTACACAATACTTTGATTAAGTTTGTTAAAACGTTCATTCACAAAAAAAAGAATACACACACAGTATTCGCGAATTTTTGACATTCCTTAAATAGTGTTGGCTGTTGGGCAGTACCTGAACATTTTCTGCCGGTGCCGGTACCAAGCTTAGTACCCCGGTACCCGGTTTTCCACGGTACTTATGGAAGATGCGGTATCTGGTATTACAGTGCTGTGGTGCCAACAACGATTTTTAAATAATAATAAAAACCTATCGAAAAATAGGTTTTGTTAATATTAATAAAGTTTTAATGGAAACGATTTATAATTTCTACCTCCCCACCTCCCGATTCACGCTTAATGCATGTTTCACGACATTTTTGATAAAAAATAAACCATCTTCTCTAAGATTTGTAGTTGCATGCTATCAAAGTAGAAATACAAATATAAACAAACGCTTGTAGCATCAAAGTTATGCAAATTTGGCTCCACTTTGTGTTTGTTAAGAATTCAAATTCTACCATTGTTGATCTTTAACTAATTGTTGCACTGTTTTGAGCCCTACAACACAAGTCGATCATTGCTGCCGAGCAGTACCAAGCACAGTGATTGAGTCATACAAATTTAGTATAAGTACAAAGTATAAATAAGAATCCAAGCACGGCGAAAATCCAAAAGGACAGAAAAATAACCGTGGAAACTACAAACTATCCCGTGGCATTGCATGGGGACAAGCGACGTTTAAAGATACTGAGGGAGGGTGCGCATCTGACATCATCAGGTAGAGCATTCCACGCTCTGACCAGCCTGACACCAAAGCAAAACCTCCGAACATCCACCCGACATCGCCGAAGAAACAAAGTACGAGGTCCAGCAAACCTATCCACCCGAAGAGTCAGGAGCTTCCTCCAATCGATGTCAACGAGTCCGCTCAGGAGCTTGAAGACACAAATCAGATCGAGATTTTGCCTTCGATCAGCACAGGTTTCCAACCCAAGCGAGCCCAGCCGATTCAGAATGCCGTAAATTCAGAATGCCGTAAATTCGTACTCAGAATGTCGTAAATTCGTGTTCAGAATGCCGTAAATTCCAAAACAACCTCGTAAATCTCCTTTGCACCGCCTCTACATTCCTAATGTCACCCAACAGATACGGGGACCAGACAGGAGAACAATATTCCAACAGAGGTCTGACTAAGGCTTTATAAGCAGGCACCAAGACATTTGGCGACCGTGTACAAAGTGTCCGCCGTAAAAGCCCAAGGGCCCGGTTAGCCTTGGTCGCAACAGCAGCACACTGATTAGCTCGCTTTCCATTCGCCGAGACAACCGCTCCCAAATCCTTTTCAGACTCAACCACATTAAGGGACACTCCACCAAGTTTGTAAGGAAAAGCCAGCTTTCCTGGCCGCCAGCCAATACGCAGGATGTGGCATTTCGCATATTCAATGTCATCATAGCATCTATGCTCCATGCCACCATCCTGTTCAAATCATACTGAAGCGCCTCACAGTCCTCAATGCTACAAATCTTACGGCCCGTCTTGCCGCCAAAAAAATGCACAAACGCCCAAAAAATGAATGAGTACATTGGCAGTTAATGATCAGCCTTTCCGCACGATGGTTCTAGGATGAAAGGCCACTACACTCACAAATAAACTGCACAATCGGGGACTTCATGGTGATATTGCGTACATTCTCTTGAAGTTTAACATAGAAAATAATGTAAAGCAAGTTGGGAGATGACCACTGAAGTTTCAACTGTTATTCTTTGAGGTACTTGTCGTTAGGCCAGTTTCTTAGTCATAATTGAACACAACCAGTACAGTATTCAAGTGTTCTTAAGAAATGAAGATCTCAGGAGAATTGAAGTTCTCAGAGTAGAATTCGACGAAACTGTGTTACCTATGGGAAGCTACCCTGCACTCGGCACATATTATTGCTTGCAATTACAGCCAAATTTATGCAAAACTTACATAACTTCCGGTTGCTTCCTTTCTACCCATCGTGCATCTACACACCACTGTCTTTAATAGGTGGCCCCAAACCAGCGCCGAGGGGGTGGAGGGGGCAGGAAATCGAGGTAACAGTTTCGTTGGATTCTACTCGGAGAACTTATTTTCCTACGAGAACGAGTACTCTGGTAGACTCTTCATTTCTTTTTCGTAGAATGCTCCTCACTATGTTTACGTTTTGTACGCTTAGATTTCAAAGTAAAGGATATTTACCATTCCAATATCCTTGCAAATTGTCGACAGTCAGGTTTTCTGGAGTTGGAGGGGCTCAGAAAGACTGTCTTCATCAGGCTACCACATCACCGCTTACTTCGTCGTGATCGTTCGTCTGCTGCTATCGTTCGTTGGAATGCGGGGAGAGGCCGTAGCTTCCGTAACTTGCAGGCCAGTGCACCACTTCTCCCGCAGCAACTTATTAAACTCTCCTCTCAGCAGGAACTGAATGTTTGGGTTTAAAAGTTTGTCAAAAATTTGCAAGGATATTGGAACGGTAAATATCCTTTACTTTGAAATCTAAGCGTAGAAAACGTAAACATGGACTCGAAATTTCAAAGTAAGCGATGTGACATTTTTAAATAAGCTCCTCACTATGTTACATGTGGCGCTGCCAGTCAATCTACCTGAATGTTAAATACGGCTCTGGGCCTGCAGCCACTGCAGTTATAAATCTGCCAAACCAGACATAAGTGCCAGTTGGTAATGTGTGGCGAACAGCGCTTAAGAAAGACCAGTTCGCCATAGCCATGATCTGCGATGCAGAAACCCTGCACCCTGCAATTAGCGATGTAGCTACCGATCATACAGAAGTGGGCCCGGAATAGACCTACTTGTGTCCACATCAGCAGCCTTCAACACCTCGTGCAAGCAACATGCCACAATTGGGCACTAACAGAGTGTTGCAGATGCACATAAGAGAGAAACAACACTTTCGGTCGACTTCTGGAAAACTGGAAAACTTGGTCTCGCAACCTCTACTCTTTAAGGATTTAAGAACTCACATAGCGCACATCTAATGACTGGTCATCATGGTACTGTAAATGCAGCCCCAAGAACGGCACACCACTCTTGCTTGTCACAACAAAAACTGCCTCAAGCTTCCAAAAAATCAACCACAGTAAATCTAATGCCTTTAAGAGTGCTTCAAATTTAGACGTTCGGCAGGATGCCATTTTTGTAAATAACTTGCGACTTCCGACAAATCCCTAATCATCACGTACCTAGACCTCGGTGGCCGTTTATGGAAGAAACCAAGAACAAAACGTTGCACCAGAAGGTGCCTTGACACAGTAGAAGGGTCCAAACCACAATAAAACCTGAAAATAGCAGCCAAGTAGCCCAAAATGCTCCTTTATAGTAACCCACTCGAAAAAGAAGTTAGCCAAAAAATTTCAGCACCCAAACATTGGCGCAGGTGGCACATCCAATCCAACACACTAAGTTCACTCAATGTGTCCACTGGGAATCATAACCCCTTCTCGTAGAAAGAGTCCGAGTTCACACTGTCCAGAGCTGCTGCCGACAAACCATGCACCACTGCTGCACTATACATTCTACAAGAAACCAAAACTCGGAGCCACGACCCTGGTGCCGCAAGCCCCTGCCTCGCCGGGAAGGAGCACCACGTTTTGCTGGAATCTGACATATGTGCAACCTTAGCGGCTGCTGCAATCAATTGTTCAACCTGTTTTAACAAGTCTTGGATCGGGGTACCCCAAACATTTCACCGAGTGGTGGAACCCTAGCCATCAGTTCCGGGCGTAATTCAACTGTGAAGGCGAAGTTCCATATCTCCCGGCATGTCTCATTCCCTTACAACAGTGCTTGTACCGCCAATGCATTGCATCAACAATAATCTGTGACAACTGCGACTGCCACGAGCTATCAAAAACCACCGGCTCTATCGCACAGAGGTATAGGGCTTTATGCAAGGGCAACAACACCTGAAAATTTGAAGACACTGATTAGGTCAATTCCACGAGAGATCCACATCTCAGGTGTCTTGAATCTATTGCATGCAATTCAAGAACATGAGAAGAAAAATGTGGCAGATTCAAATTCAAATTCTGGCAAACAGCAAGAATGTGACCAGGATCCTAATTTTTTCTTCGAAGTGCCTGATGATGACAGTAGCATTGCTGTCGAAAATTAGCAAGACTATGTGTGTGTCTTACGAATGAAATTGTGTGATGATGGAAGAAGATTGTAGTTTTAAAATTATTCAAATGTTTCATAGTACTGATAATGATGTTTTTAGAAGAAAAATGTGCAATTAATGAACACTCAAGGCTCTTCATTTCCTAGACTGAAGCATTTAGTGAGCAACAATCTGGCAGGTCGACTTCATTGTCAGTGGAGAATAGGAACGAACGATCTAGGGCCGCAACACAAATACAGGAGGCAACGTTGCCAGCCAATTCAAATGCGATAGTTTGTTGAACTGGAGTGAAAAATGTAAAAAGTCCGAGCTATATCCTTGAGGCCTGAAGAAGATAGCAGCTCAAGCAATCGAAAATTCGCTGGACGAAGCTGTTGTCTTGATTATGAAAGTGTGCGGTAATTTTTTCCAGAATTTTTCCGAGTTTTGTTGAAGCATTTGCTACATACCCGTCTCCAATCGATTCTCTCTCCGCTACAGATAAATGAATGGGGCCCGGTAGCCTAATGGTTAGCACGACCATTTCATGTACTGGAGGTCCCGGGTTCAATCCTGACCTCAGCCACCCCTGGTATTTTCGGGAAGAGAAGGGCCCTGTGATGTCTCGTGCTCATTTCGTTTGTGGCATGTAAAAGATTCTAGGAATTTCGCTAACCACTGGGCTGTTCTTGTCCTCTTTGTTCAGGTTGCCCGGGGAACCTTTACAAAGCTTGTGACGAGTGGTGGGACTTGGTTTTTTTTTTATGTTTGTTGTACGTATACCATAGGATACGACACCACAAGTCTTTTCAGCACTATGTGTTTAAGAATAATCCCAATAGATTTGCATTTACAGATCGTAATTTGAAATACAGCCAAAAAAGTGTATATAAATTTATTTATGTGTACTAATATTTGGCTGTATTTAAAATTAAGATTAACCTTAAAGAAAACTTGAAATAACCTGAAAAGCTTTTCTGGAGTGCTGCATTTTCAGCCTGTAATTTCCGCAAATTGTCTTTCAGCTGTGCAACTTCTTCTGGATCTTCACATGCTTGGTAACCGCCATCAACTTTCAATTTCTTTATTTCCCTTTCTAACTTCTCGTTGCTGGATACAAGCTGCAACAAATATAGTAAAACTTCATTAATTTCTTATAAGGAGCATGTTTAATCAGAGATACGCAATATCGAGTCAATTGTACATAACATTTGACAACAATGGAATTCTTGAAGCTTCAAACAGAACAAAGCACGCTTAAAGTGGTAGAAGCAGAACTTAATTTATTCTTTTCATCAAGCCGGATTAATGTTTAAGTTGTTTTCAAGACAAACAGATCATCATACTGAAAAACAAAGCACGGAAATACAGAAATTTTAATTCCACTGGGTCCAACTCGGAAAATCGCAGAACGTAATTAGCATCGTCCTACAATGTCAATGTCAATGCCCAAAGTAATAGTTAGGATTGAACATGGCGATGCATGCTGGGAAGGTAGAAAAGCCAGGTAAAGCTTAATTTTAGCTTATTTGATAATGGTTTATTTTTTGGGCATTTGAGAATTAAATAAGCGTTTTTAGCTAGTACTAAAGGTAAGTGCTATTATTAGATTGAAATAGCAAATTTCAATCTAACAATATGTAGTCTTAAACCACTTTAAAAAACAATGTCCCTACTTAGCAAATTTGACCCATCTTCCTTCGTACTTGATGGTGTTTACCAAGTAAATTTCTTTTTTGCTGTCGTGATACACTATTTACAGAATTTTCTCATGAACTGCTTATATTTCAGCAAGCTGTATGAGCAAAAAATAATCTTGATGTTTGAGTACTATTTTGTTAGATTGTTTTTTGGAAATATTTTCAGCTTTTCACACAATTAAATAAAATTATTTACAGCACATTATTGCTTGGTATTATTTGGTAACAAAACGAAAAGCAAAAACAGCCAACATTGTGAACTGCCGGGGCAAATTAATGGAAAGCAATAACAATAAAAAAAAATTGTGGTTCACTGTAACAGAGGCCTTTCCCAGGGCCACTGCCAGGACATTCTGGTCTTTCCCCACTCTGTCTGCTGTATACTTTCCTTAACAACAATGATCTCATTGTGGCTGATATGCATGAATGTAGCTTGTTACGATTACAATAAATCCTTTTCATCCTTAATCGTTGTTAATCACGGAGCTATGAGACAAGATATGAAACCTGCAGGCGAAATTTTGTTAGTACGCTAAACCGACCCCCACCCCCCATAAAAATCAGTCAAAATCGGTCTGGCGTCACCAGATCTCTACAGCGTACCTATTAAGCCACCACGAATGCTTAAAAATGAAAGGCTAATCCTACTTACGCCTGTCATTATTGTACCTCAAACAATAAATAACAAGACGTAAGCCATGAAACATTACCAATAGTTGCTTTGCAGTTTCTTGTTCCGCTGATGGTTATGAAACCCATCTTTATCCCTTTTAGGCCTAAGCGACGATATATCGTCATCGCAATTTCATTGCAAAAAAGACGACACGACGATGTATCGTTAGCCCGCTTTAGCCGAGTTCTACGCCCTATTAAAAAACAAATTCCTATTGCGTACATCGAAGGCGTAATTCCGATTGAATTGCATAATTTGGAACATATATTTTCGGTTTATTTAGGTTAATTTAATTTAATATCATCTGTTTATTACCTTAAGTCAATGTTATTGTTGGCATCGTCGCTAAAATGGCCGTGAAATTGCGTTTATTTGCTGAAAATAGCCCTTGGTTCAAACGATCGTATCTCCGGAACGATGCAACGTACAGCCGCCATCTTGAGAGGGGATTCCCAATTTCTTGGCCCGCGAAACATGACGTCATCAACTCCAACATCACTGCATGTATTCCTCCAATGAAATGTTCTGTTTCAACGACCGTTGTTCATACGCTTTGGCCTTGCGAGCTATCGCGAGTGCCGATTGGCTCGTTCGCGGCACGCGACTCTTCGGCCGTTCGCGAGTTACGTCACGCGAATCGAGTATAAGGTTGCAGCATTGGCGCTAGCAGGAGCACGTCGCATTGTGGGCAGCCGGTCATTATGGCGTCCGGCAACGATTTGGTAGTGAGCTATAATTGATCGTGAATCTCGAAGAAATAAAGCAACTTTAAACTATTTTTATGGTAATAAACCATAAAATAATGATTTCGGAAGAAATAACACGCGTTGTGACCGAAGAATATCGTGTGGATGTTATCATTCTGAGTACTGTAAGTTGAAACTTTCGTTAGCGCTGTTCACGTAGTCGAACTTCAGGATTTTTTTAAATAATGAAAACATAGTACGATGGTCCCAATTATATTTCTGGTCAATAATTTACAATATAATTATTACGTCGGCAAATATTTATACTCCTAGACCGCATAGTTTTTTATTACAATTAATTTTCGTGAGGCATGCAACTTCTTCATGGCAGCCATAGGCTTTCTCCCTCGAGAATTGATAAAAATGGTGTAGGCCTAAAAGGGTTATTCTAATAAACCGTACCAAAAAAGGTGGCGGTAGGGGAGGGGGGGGGGGGTTAAATCATATTTTCTTTCGCTTCATTGACTAGCTACGCTGTAAGGGATGCTAGCTTTACAAGTACCGGTATGTAATTCAACATATCGCAAGCAACGATACATGTACTGACAGTCAGAGTAAAATTTATTTCTATTCAGTTGTGCCTGCATTGCAAATAAAAAGGGTTGGCACACAATTGGTTTAATGACCAAGGCTGGGCAAGCTAAACGTTATTGCATGTGTGGCGTATCTTGAGTCCTGCGGTATTTTTTGAGCGGCTACTTCTTCCTGGAGGGGGGGGGGCGGCTTTAATCGACGACCGCCACTGTTTTTGTAATCATCTTGGATATCAACTAGGCACTCTGCTACCAAAAGCGTACAATCGACTGTCTATGTTCGTTCTGAGGCGAACTCAAAATAGGCCGCGAACACTATAATCTAAAACTAAACGATAAACATGCATCGTAAGTCATATTAGTGAATCTGGAAGACACAATTTTCCTAAATTTCCATGTTGTCTACATCTGCCAAAAAAATGAACAATTTTTGAATTGTAAGGCTGTCCGATACCGATGTTTTTAAACAAAAATATCGGCCAGTACGATAACGATGCCTAAAAATTCAAGATAAACAAACTGAAAATAAACGGAATGAATAGAAAGTAAACTTTTTGGCTTTATACCACAAAATTTTCACTTTCATGGCTTCGTTAGAAAACATAGTGTAGTAAGGCTACGAAAAAAAATTAGTTGTTTCTCACAGGGTTCGTACCATTTCAGCTGAATGGATTTCAAGGACTTGTAAGGACTTTTTCAAGAACTTGTAAGAACTTTTTCAAGGACTTGTAAGGACTTTTAAGTACTAGGTGTCAAGTACACCGGACACTGGTCAGAAGTTCTGTTACACTTGTGTAAAATTTCGTTTCTCATTGAGCAACTAGTAAAGGACACAATTATAGGTCTTCGTTTGGGTTATGTTGAAAATTGTCTCCAATTTCAAGTTATATCCCAGATAACGACACAAGATTTCCCAAACAGTCACGACAGAAGTTCTCTCTTAGCTTTGTCCCAGTCTCTCTTATGAAACTATTCTTGTCCTAAGAAAAACCCGAACAGAGCTGAGATACTACACAATTCGCGCACAAAAAAAACGAGGAGCGTTAAATCAGACTGTGGCAAGCTTGCCCACCAAATTATGCCTTCTAACAAAGCACCACCAAATTCAGTTACGTATGATGTATACGTAATAACTACCTTATACTCCATGACAAACACTTTGGCAATCTTGGCCGGACAAAACCTCCGTACAGTAATGCCAAATTAATGTTTGCTAACCTGAACAAAACTTCTTATTAAAATGATTACAACGTATATGTAATATTAACTTTTCACACCGCCATGTAACGGTTTCGTAGATTTCTGAATGAAACTGCCAACTGATTTATGAATGCAGGTGTGGAAGAAGTTAGGGGTTCAGCATCCAATTGATTTTAAGAAAATAAATTTGAAATGATACAAAACAAAAAATTGTCAGGAGAGGCTTTGCTCAATTAGTATGGAAATTAAAAGAAGGACTTGTAAGGACTAAGTAATGCATTTTCAATTTTTCAAGGACTTGTAAGGCCTTACAAATGGTAAAATGATAAATAAGGACTTATAAGGTTTGTAAGCACTGGTACGAACCCTGTTCTCAGGCCCTGCCTGGTGGTCAAATTTGCCCCTTGTCGATGCTTTTTATTTGCTAGTTCAAACTAAATTTATTACCGTTACAAGGAAAAGCAATTCAGTTAGCTGAAAATAAGTATTATTTAACCTAAATTAACCATTTTTAGCTCCGTAAAATTAAGTGTTTTGCAAGTTTTTCCGTAAAATTAAGAAGCAAATGTTTTGAGCAGTTGAAAGTAAGACTTGAGTTACTTCCAATAAAATAAAAAATAAAATAAAATGCCTGGTGGCCTGGTTACTTTTTGAATGAAAATACCTGAGAAACAAACTTATTTCTTTTCACGGCCTAATCATAGTATTTAATTTGGTTTTTGCTAAATAGCTTATGAGCGTCTTAAGCTACAAACATGAGATTGCACCCACTTAAGACCCCCAGAAAATACGGTTAAAATAGTGCACATTGAAACATCAAACTTGATTAATTTTTCACAACAGAAAAAAACAACTATTTGATCCACTGTGCAAGGCAAACCAATTCAATATTGCAGTGTCATCTTTAGTACCGGTATAGCCTTACTAAATTGGCTTGTCCCATCCTTTCACTCGATGCTTTAACCTACCGACCGAGTTAGCTAAAATGCCAATTCCGATGTTAATGTTAACGTTTTGTAAGCTTAGATTTCACGACGAAGTAAGCGGTGGTGTTGTAGCCTGATGAAGACAGTCGTTCTGAGCCCCTCCAACTCCAGAAAAACCTGACTGTCGAAAATTTGCAAGGATATCGGAACAGTAAATATCCTTTACTTTGAAATCTAAGCGTACAAAACGCAAACATGGACTCGAATTTTCAAAGTAAGCAATGTGAAACGTTAAAATTCCGATGTTGAAAAAAACATTGGTCTATATCCAATTCCGATATCTTGCGGTCTGATGTTTAAGTAAGTGAAACTAATCGAGAAATGTTGTAGCACTTACTTTGAAATTCAGGAATCATCTTCGTAGTACAGAAAACGCACAATTTCAAATAAATAAAGATATCTGTACTAATATCTTCTGCAAATTTTCGACAGTCAATTACTATGGAGACGTTGAGGCTCAGACGACTGTCTTCTTCAGGCAAAAACAGAAAAATCACGTCACTATGTCATGTTCGATCATTAACACGATCGTCTGCTTTTTGAATCGGCGGCCGAGCGTAGCCCCCCACCACTTGTGAGGCCGGTTCTCCACTTCTCATGCAGTTCACCATTAAACTCGCTACGGAGCTCCAATCCTGGAAAACAGTTTCTGTTCCGTAGTGAGTTTAATGACTAGCTGCGTGAGAAGGTGAGAACCGGCCTTACAAGTGGTGGAGGCTACGCTCGGCCGCAGATTCAAAAAGCAGACAAACGTGCAAACGATCAAACATGACATAGTGACGTGATTTTTCTGTTTTTGCCTGAAGAGTCGAGCCCCAACATCTCCAGTCGAACAATCGGTTTTTACTGTGATCTCCAGAGAAATTGACTGTCGAAAATTTTCATAAGATATTGGTACAGAAATCTTTATTTATTTGAACTTGTGCGTATACTGTGCTACGAAAGTGAAACTAAGTTAAATTTTTCTTGGAGCCAAAATAATTAAGAGCACTTCACAAATTAAAGTTACAATTTCTGTATGCCTAAAATTTAGCACCCAGAAATTAATTATAGGCACGTCCGTAACAAAATAGTTTAATAAAATTGTTGCTTTCCAATATTTTACCATCTCCTGCCTGATGCCGACGCTCCGATACCAACATTGGTGCATCTCTCCTCGTCGACAAGATTAAAATAAGGTACTGAAATGTCGCACTCGATAAAATAAATCAGGAAACCGGTAGAAATTTGGCCAAAGTTTGTCAGAAATCGAAAAAAAAAAACTACCATTGGATGATGTGGTGGTGCCTAAGAAACATACTAAAATCTTTATACAGCATTATCGTAACCCACCATTGATAACTCCTGCATGAGGGTTGTATTTTGCAAGCTAAACTCATCTTCTTGACTTTGCAGCTTCAGTTGAAGATTTTCATTTTCCTGAATAAGCAGTTCGACATCCTGAAAAAAAAAAATCGTTCACAATTTGTATAGTACTGATATCAATAGAATTACATTCTGGCAATTGCTTATAATACCAAAACAAAAACATGAAAGAAGAAAAGCTATTTTTTGGCAAATGTTCTAACGAGCACACACAAGGCCTGAACTTTCAGTAAAGCTTCAGATTAGAATTTTTCTTTAGTATAGAGACATTCCTAGTGGACTGCTTATGTTTAATCTCCACAATAAAATGTATGGTCGCCATAGGGTACAATTTATAATTCTGCCGCCAAGCATAGTTTATATAATTTATAAGTTTGCCGGTATGCAAAAACTATGCTTGGCAACAAATTTACAAATTATCTCCGGCAAAAAGAAAGTTAAATCTTCAGACTCACAATTCACACAGGAATTCTAGATTTTGCTGGATTCTACATTTCATATCACTTAGATGCAGAATTTGAATTTGTCAGCCGTGGTTGCCCTCTGCATTTGTTAGAGATAAACACAGTTTGCCAGTGCGTTAAGAGATGTCTCGACGATCATGGTGCATAACATGGTGGATATTGGGGTTGGATGTTGGCTGTGACGTGTTCTCGCTTATGCAAAGTGCAAAATCACCAGTGACTCAAGAGTGTCGTTCGTTTGCGTAATAAGAAACGAGTAGGGTGGTAGCTAGTCCTCTCCCCTGCAGCTATGGGGAGTTTTGTTTTCATGTGGTGGGATGCAACGCTGTTTCTTGCCATGACTCTTCATGTCGGTTGTCGGCCATGTGTTTTTTCAAATGAGCCATCACATACCTCCTTGTCCGACACGAAGAGGCAAACTCGGATAGTAGCACAAAACCGAAGCTACAGTAGTTTCATAAGTAGCTAGACAACCCATAGTAATCAAGCTAGGTTGCAGTAATACAACTGGAGTACCAAACAAGCAAGTGGAACATACAATGGGACATCGCAACTTCAAAGTTTTTTTCAGTTTACGCTTAGCTGAATCTCGGCATAACAATCATACAGCCAAATCTCGGCAGGAAAAATATCTTGCTAGTCGATCCTAGCTTAATTTTTGTGACAAGCCGGCCGTCCTTGCTAAAAAAAAAAATACGACTTCAAGGTCTGCTTCATCTCAATTGATTTTTTTCCTATAGTATCTTTTCTTGCTCATTTACTGTTTAGTTTTCTTACTTTTGCTTTCTTGCTCTTCAACAAGGCCTTCTGTGCTTTTTGAAACTCTTTTTCAAGTCCTTCCTGCTTGTCCTTCAGTAATGAAATTTCTGAAAACAGAAATACTGTATAAGAAAAATGAAGATTCTCCCAGAGAACTTGTTCTCGCCAGGAGAATCTAAGTTCTCTGAGTCGAATACGACGAAACTGTGTTACAAGATTGGGATCCTTCCCTATGCCTACGGCGCGTTTTTACCTCATTAATGCAGTCATTTATGCAAAATATTGCGTAACTTCCCCCTGCCCTGCTCGCGTCCACTCACTCTGGTAAAAACGTGCCGTAGGCATAGGGAAGGATCCCAATCTTGTAACACAGTGAGGAGGATTCTGCGATAACACTGCAACAACCTCAATTTAGCATACAGCAAAATAGTATAGAAGCTGCGCGGCAATCACCTATTTCTGATCATATACCTCTCGGTCACTGGTCGTCACACCCTGAGAGTTTTAATTTAATTAAACGCAGAAAATAATTCGTAACAAAACCCAAAATGGATCTTTTTCTCCCATAATCCTGTTAGGTCTATTTGAAAATGTTTCCGAATTATCATCAAATTAAATAAAAACTACAGAATTTTTTTTCAGATATAGTCTACACTAATACACAGAAACGATTAACCATGAAAATTCAGCTAACAGTTAGGCAGTATAACAGTTTACAAGTGTTGTGACAATTAGGGATGTGCTATAGGCCCTACTCGAAAAATTCGAACCGAGCCAAGTATGAAACTTGTACTCGAACTCAGCTCGCTGCTCGCATCCATACTCGAAAAAGTCGAATCCGGTGAAAATGCGATAACTTTGTCAATTTTTGAGCAATTTTGATTAACATTCCAATATACAAAATCGATCGTCTTGACGAGAGCTTTCAAGTAGTTTAGATTAAAAGTCAATAACTGAAACCATTTTCAAGTTAGGCCTATATCCTTAAAACTGAAAAACCATGACCCACACAGTAAACTAAGCACCATCTTTGTTCCTATAATTACCTTAACAAATTAAAGGGAAACTTGCAAACAAAATATTTCCATCGATACTCCATCGATGCTCGATACTCAATTCGTCTGTTGCAAACTTGGCTCGGCTCGAATTAAAATTTTTCTACTTGCACATCCCTAGTGACAATGAAACGTTTTAAGCGAAATATTTCAAATAAGTTTCGTTTCATTGAAACTTTTTACGTGTTCTTGAAAAATGTCAAAGCATATTTAACATTTATTAAAAAAAAAACCCTCTTAAGCTTTTCAGTTTCACTAGCTCTTTTGAAGCTAAGAAAATTACCCTTGAGACGTGAGGGGGCCCGGCGCCACTCCTGTAAACAGTTTCAAAGGGCAATAACGAAAGTGAAACAGACATCTTCATCAGTCAGCTGCACCGAGAAATAGATATTGAACATTTATTAAAATATTGAATAAAATGCGTTTAACACTCCAGCACCTGGCAACAAGTCCACAACATGCAATTTAAATATTTTCAACCACTATGCCTTTTTTGCTGGCCAGCGTAAGCGTCAACAAAGTGTGCTCTTGCATGTATATGTTTCATGAATACACTGCTCTTGCGGTGTCTTCCCATTTAGCTGAATCCCGTTTCACTGAAAATGAAGTCCGGATTAAATTTAGGCAAAAGAGAATTCCCATTTTGCCGAATCAAAAAAAAAAACATGCTACAAAAATTTAACCTCGCAGAAGTTAAAGAAGCATTCCTAATTGGAAGAAATTTATGCTTAGTTACGATTAGTTCCTGTGTTATGTAGATTAGTTGCGGTTTCAGATGTTATATGTTTAGCCACAGCAAGCTCAGCAGCGCGACCGAGGCACAAACTTTGGAAGAAAAGATTATTCGACAAAACGGTAATTCCCGTTTCTCCGAAAAAATTAAGATGCCGAGTTCGGCAAAACGGCTCTACTGTACATTGCTCTTGCAATGTATTCAAATTAGCTGTAGCAAGTGTCCACTAAAAAGTGTTTTTCTTGATTTTTTTATATTAAGTATTAACTATTAAGTGTAAACTTTGCAATAGCAACCTAGGTCCAGTTCAAAGTATCAAAATTTGAAATAATTAGAATTAGTAAAAATTAATTTCGTGCGATTTTACAGCAGGTGCAACATGCGACGTACCACACAGTCCAGTCAATGACATTTATTTTTTTCTCAGAAAACTGCCTATCTAACACCCATGGGCCCACTGTAGTAAATTTCAGAATTGCTAGTGTACGCAAAAGTAATAAAAAAAAAATGCCAGTTCTAAAGTTGTAAGACAAGTTTTTTTTTAAATGATTGCGATGCTTTCAAGTCTCTAAAAAAAACTAAAACTAACATAAAAAGACCATGCTAAACTGATTGTTTCATTGCATAATTCCCATATTGAGACTAAGTCTGCAGAAAAATGTTAAGGTCATAAAGCCATGTGACAGAAAGCTCAGAAACACTATTATGCTGGGTGGGTCGATCCGATACAGATTTATATTGAATTTGATCAAGACCACGAGTCCAATACAATTAGAGCCTACTGGATTGTTTTTTTTTATTTGTTGTAAAAAAGAGAGCTAGGTAAACTTTGGCTTTACCAGCTGATTATCAGTTTTAAATTTATTATCAACACTAATGGGAATGGAACATATAATCAACTAAGCAAAATAGACAACTCATTTTTAAAGCATTGGTATAGTTTGTTTTAGTTAGGAGAGGCTACTAATTAAGCTCGATGAGTAAGTCAGTTTGTCGTAATTAAAAAATTCATGATGTGTGTGTGTGCCAAGTTGAATCAGCAACAAAATTTCAGAAAGCATACAGCCTGGAAATGAAAAGTCAAATAATAACACAAAAAGGAAAAAAAATCTTCTCGCCTAACCCTGCAAATAAAGATTTTTAAAGTATTTTTTTGTTTATATTATAACAATTTCCTTCTGTTCAGTAGGGACGCCCTCATTTCATAATTAGGCTTCGTCTCTAATCTACAACTACAGTAACAATTTAAGCATTTTTTTTAGCAGTGTGATTAGCCATTTGCAAGTTTAAAAAAAGGTACAAACACCTATAAAAGCCTTACCATATTGGCGTCTTTTAGTGAGTTCTTCTAGAGTGTAGTTGGCCGAACGCAGTTCAAGTAACTGCGTCTGCAATTAAAACAAGAAGAGAACCAAATCAGACAGGCTATGGTATCAGAAAAGCCCGGCCTAAGTGATAACAAATTCTTGAAAGTGAAACATTTAAAATGTTTTTATTTCATTGAAACATTTCACGCAGAACAATTTCTTGAAACTTTAAAAATTATTTTTTTCATTTTAGTAGTTATGCTTAGGCCAAACAAAAAAAATTGTTTGGTTTGTGTCACGCAGTTAAAAAAAAATAGGGTCGGTCGGTCGGAAAATTATTTTTTTTTTGTTACTAAATCAGAAAGTCTTTACTTCAAAAATTGTAATTTAATATTTTTTATGCAATAAAGAGACATCCATGTTCACGGAGCAAATTTTTTTCTTTTTCCAGGAAGCATTTGAACCATTTTTGTATCGTAGGATGGAGAGTCAAAATAGGGAGGGGGATTTTTTTTCCTTGGACGGAAAAAAAGTTTAGGGTCAGCTTGTAAAAATAGGGTCGGACGCAAACCAAACCATTTTTTTTGTTTGGCCTAATGGGAACATATTACCCTCCAATCAAGATAGGGCTACCAAGATATGACTTTTTTTTTCTCAATATTCCACAAAAAGCCCATTTTGCCAGCCCCCAGCCTGGCCAGCTAAAAATGGCTTGTTTTGCAGAAAAAGTACAATACCTGTCAATTTTAGCATTGTTGTCTTAACGATGCTGTTGGATGCTTGAGATTACAAAGTTCGTCGGCCGCCTCAGTAACCCAACCGCGCATTCGCGGTCCTCCCTATAAGAATGGCAGCAGCGAGAGCCTGTCATCTCTTTGTCTCTCAATTGTCAAAAGGTGACTCGAGAGGGGAGGCAGGGTGGGCCCTACGGTATTGTACTTTTTCTGCAAAAGAAACCATTTTTAGCCGGCCAGGCTAAGGGCCGCAAAAGTGGGCTTTCTTATGGCTGGAAAAAGTCCAATACCTGTTAATTTTACCATTGACAGGCCAACCTCGTCAAATTAGGTGGCGGGCACCTTTTGAGCGAGTTCCCTGAGGTTGGCGTCACCCAAGGTTGGCGATCACCTGTTTTGCTTTGACATCAGCTGTGGTAATAGGTGCCTTTGTCGTTTATTATTTTTTTTTTGGAAAAGGAGAGTGAATTATGGAATTTACCTTTCAACTGAGGATGGGTGACTTGTCTTACAGGTTTCTGTTGCTTCAGAGAAGGATGTCGTGGTACTTCAGTCGATTTTCAGAGCGTTGGGATTTCCATTACCTCTTTTATTACAGTTGTGGGGTTGAACAAGTTGATTGTTCCTTTCTTTGATTTCAAAGTTCGTAATGTTTCATTTTTTTTCCCTTAAAGGTTAGGAGGGACCTGCCTTTAGGTTTGGGTCCGAGATTTGATGGGTGAGAAATGATACAAAAATGGAATTTGTAATTCTTTAAACCTACAGGTGTTGTTTGTTTTATGGTCCAAGATTTTTTTTTTTAGTCCGTTAATTGGAAAAGATGATTTTGAAAGGGTTGAGATTTGCCGGCCAAGTCGCTATCTGATCGAAAGGAGAGAGTTTCCTCTGGAGCTCCCAACCGGAATGGGTAATCCGGGATACGGGGGCTGCAGAGGTGACATTCCAGAAAATAATTTTTTTTTTAAGTTGAAAGGAGTGTGAATTTCACTTCTTTGGTTCTAACGAAAATTTTGGCTCGGCAAGTTGGTGGGTTTACTGTTGGTTTTTAGGGTTAGAGTGGTTTCGAACCCCGAAGCAGTATCCTTTTGCTTTAGATCTGCAAAGGTCGCACAGGATTTCCGAGGTTGGTTGAGAAGAAAGTTGGATTATGTCAGGATGAGGTGGCCTGAAACTGTCGGCATTGTCAAACTGCCATAGGAGTACGAGTTGAGTTTGTG
>JAHWFP010040861.1:2537-14078 GCA_023313725.1 Lithobius niger
CTCATAAATGTAGAAACTATGTGTTGACTGTGGTGGTGGTGCAGCCGAAAACAACGAACAGGTTTTGTCTTTGGTTTCGTCATACGGCCCACACTAGGATAAATCGTTTCGATTTGATTTTTTAATTGCCCGGAATTAAATTGAAACTCCTGTTTACTGTTTCAATCCGTAGTATGGTGAGTTTAGCTCTCCGCCGCTAGGTATACTGATATAGCGCTTGCCTGCTCACTTTTGTTTTGGCCCATGTTCCAGTCCGGAAGCAACGGGTTCTGCAAATAGCGGGGAGGAAGGGTGGGTTCTAATGAAGGTAAGTATTTTAGGATAGTAAAAACTAATTTTAATCGGGGTTAAAATTTTCGTTTCTTACTATCTGCAAAATACTAACCTTCATTATGTGCTGACTTTGTTCAACTGGTCGGAGGGACAGCACGAACCCGGCTAAACTCACATTTTTTTACGAATTTAACAATTGTGTAAGTTATTTTTACATTCCAATAAACTTATTTATCAAGAATAATGAGAAAATTCTCACATTGTTACTGAAGGCAAGGCTTTTCCCTTTTCGGATACACAGTCTGTCACTTGTTTTACTTTGCATTTGCGAGCAAGTGATAGTTCATTAAAATGCGCACGTTTTCCTGTGTCATTTTGAACTGTGACTGAATACACTGGAGTGTTCCATGTTCACCTGATGAACACTTTTCTCCTGTGTGCGAAAGTTTAGCATTGCACATGGTATACACCACACCGTACCGCTGTGACCGCCGATTATAAAGTTCATGGTGCTGAACTCTCCACTGTTTCAGTTTTCTCCACATTGGTACGGTGTGAATTGCCCTAAAGTTTGCGAAACACAGATTCACTTGTTGGTTATGCAGCCGACCATAGTGATCTTGAATTACCACTGTGAAAGCCTTTCTCAAGAGCGTTCAATATGTTTGGCCATGTAAACGGCCAACATGCTCCCTGCGACGATGAGTTTCCTCAGGGACAGTTCATCTCTCGATACACTAGTATTGCGCAATAAAGAGAGATAAAGACGTTCCGGTAATTCCAAGAACCTGCCCCTACAGTCGCATCAAGAAGAAGCCCTGATCCATCGGCCCAAGACACAGCCAGAGCAGGGAGCTCATGAGCACCAATTTTACTTGGCAGGCCCTTTGATTCCTTCGCAGATCCATCGTCCAAGCTTCCTCGTATTATGGAAGGCGGTTTCACGTCATCAGATTAGATCTTTCAGTAGGAAAAGTGAAGGAGGTCTAACTTGAATTCCATCTGTCGAGTGCGAAGTTATGGAAACACCGTCTCATCAAGATAACGCCATAGAACTCGAATGGAAATTGCGACCTCTCTCTCATCTCGATCGACAAAGGGTAGTTTGGGACACATGGTTGGTTTGGGAACCACGTTAGGCTTCTCGTTTATAGCTCTGAAAACAGCCGGAAAGTTAAAATGACAGAGGACCAGCCTCGAGCCAACCTGATGGTGGCATTCTCAAGGAAGACAATTACAACTCATTTCGCTTGGCGGCGGGAGCCAGAGCCACGAGAAAACTGTTTTCAAAGACAGTTGAAAAAGAGATGTCGAGTGAAGGGAGTTAAAATGGAGTTAAGATGTCGAGTGAAGGGAGCTAACAAACCGAAGGCATTTTTCGTATGGGGAAAAGTTGTTTAGTTTATGGTCATGAGTTTACGAATGCCAGAATGAATCCTGAAATCATAAAGCTGATGATGTTCAAGAAACGACAAAAAGAACGTTTCCGAAGTGTTCGTTGGATCGAACTGGTGATATGTGCACCGAGAATCCAAATTTCTCATCATGTTACCGAGTAAGGGGTTGTTGACAGACGGTGACCGCGGAGAAAACGCTCGACGACTTCACTCGCAAAAACTGACAGAGTGAATGTTGGCCGTCCTTATCTCCACCCGTGAAGATGAAGAAAATAAGGGAACGGGTGGGTTGTCTTTCCGACGTGATGCACTAGGATGAACCAGGACACTGGAAGAGGAATTGGACCTTCCTTCATAAGTTCCAAGATAATGATGTACCCTGGCGCCGCAGGCCACAGAGGTGCGAATAGGATGAATACTCCCTTGGATGGGCAGATCATGTAGAGTGTCACATAAAGAAAAGACAACAGTGGAAATGCATATGCATCAATTCCCGTCCAAGACATTGACAGAGCGTCTGCCGACCAGATCCTCGAGTTGGGATAGGGGGATAAAAAATTCGAAAGTTGAGAGTAGAAACCTGTGGCCAAAAGGTCGACACGGGCTTTTTCCACAATTGGAATCAGGCTCGACAAATGTTCAGGCCCAATTTCCATTCATCGTCGGAATAGGGCGTTGTCCGGACAATCGTTTCACAGCGACGTGTCGCGTTGTAGCCTGAGGCGGAGATGTTCGTAGGTCTCCAAGAGCTTCTTGGTTTCAGTCAAATTGATGCTGAAAGAGTTCCACCTGCACCCTCCATCTCAGATACTGCTTTTGCATAGACAAACATGACAGTCTGGTCTTCCCTTTGCGGAGGCTGTTTCAGGCCAGAACCGAGAAAAGAAAAGCTCGCAGTTCGAGTTCGTTGATATGCAAAACCTACACCTCTGCAGTCCAGTTTCCGGATGACTGGAGACCTTCGAAACGGGCTCCTCTGCCCATGTTTAAAGCGTCCGTGAAGAGAAGTTCGTCAGCTGTGGACTCGTGAATCGGAACTGCTGTCCCTGGTTCGACGGATTCAATCACCCTTGAATTGATATCACCAGAAGGTTGGAAAGTAGGATGATGTAATACTGTAAGGTTCAAAGATCCCATTCCAAAATGCAAAATCGGAGTATTGGCATCGCTTCATGCAGGTCAAGTGGTTCCAAAATTGCCCAACGTCTATCAGACCGATGTGGAACGCAAGATTCAGGGCAGTGGTCTCATGAAACTGAAAAATCTTCCAAGGTTTCGTGGCAGCTTCATTTTCGTTTCCTGGGAGGGGTGAACTGCGAATGATGCTGTGTCGAAGAACGCCCCAAGAAGACGATATTCCCCGAAGGGATGAGTCGAGACCTGAGAAGGTTGAGGCTGAGACCGAGGCAATGGAAAGGGCGAAGGTATTCATCTTTTGTTGAAACACTCGCTGATTTGACTGTTTCCTTAGAAGCAAGCCGCCCAGGTGTGCATGAGAGCGAAATCGTGACTCATGAAGGCGAGCCAGAACTGAACGAAGGAGGACTGGAAAACGTGTGGCGCTATTGCAAGCCTAAAAGGAAGGCCGATGTATTGGTAGGATCTTCCCCCTGTGTACAGACGAAAGAAGTTGTGCATGGAGTGGCGTAAAGGAACCTGCAGATTGGCATCTTCCAAATCTATGGAAACTGAAATCTTCCTGAGAGGAGCCTCTGAAAATGATAGAATCGTTTCCATGTTGAAATGTACCTTTTGGAGGTGGCCATTCAGCTTCCCCAGTTGAGGAAGAGCCCATTGCCTCCTCCCTTTTTCCCCGACCACCCTTGCAGGACTTCAGAATCCTGAGGTGTTCGGTGTGCACTCCACTACTGCACCTTAATGGAGCAGAATCTGTACTTTGTTTTCCAGTGTCAGGTCGAATGGAATCGCGGTGACTCAACCTAGTGGCTCGGATGATGTTGCCGAAAGGATAGAAAGGATGCGCAGCAACCATTTTATACAACACAGAGAGTGAAGGCATCTTCTGTGAACTACTTCCAGATTGCGAAGTGCCGTCACATCCTTCACCCAACTGTCAGTGAAGAGGGGGAAGATGGGAGAGTTTCATGTCAAATAGCGAGAACGTCAGCCTCTGCCTCTGAAACCTCTTCCACGAACAATCCCCTGCCCCTGCCATGAAATGTGAAGGGGCGTTCACAGGAAAGGGCAAGCGTGAGTAGCTCCTTTCTGGAGAGGCTGGATTTCGTTGCCCTTAAAGATTCTTCTGGTATTTTGCTTCCGAACTGGTGGTTCAGAGAAAAATAGACGAGAGTTGTTGACGGTGTTGAACTTCGTCGTTGGTGGCAAAGGCGTAGGAGCCTGAAGTTCCGGTGCGAGCGTGAAGAATTGGCTACCGAAACGTTCCCTGGACTTGAGGATTGGAAGAAGGTAAAGTTGACCAAGCATGTCGACAGCAGACTGAAGGACAGAGTCGCAACGTCTGACAACCAGGTAATCTGGCACTCCAAGCCAAGTTGTCCTCCTGAAAAGACGATGCTGGCAAAGTTTGATTCTTGAAATCTTGAATCAGAGGATGTTTAGCAAGTTCAGGGTTTCATTTAACCAGCACCTGAATGGCAACAGCAGAAGAAGAGAAAGAAAATTCCGCATGCCAGCTGGCACGAGATGCCCAACGAAGAACAGACTCGTCTCCTTCAAAAGCAGCAGAAGGAACACAAATGAAAGCAGAGTCCAAAGAGTTTGAATAGAGTTCCAAAGGTTGAGATTGAGTTATTAACTCGGCATCCCCGAAAGTGTCGTGGAGACTTAAGGAGAGCACCCCTTTGCCGGATGAGCGAAACACGTTTTCCTCTGTGCAAGGACCGAGGAAGGAAATGGCGTCGAGACCGCAAACGCATTAAAGTCCTTTCGAATAAGATTCTTTTGATCGAGCAGTTGCCTAAAAGCCACTTCAGACAGTGGAATGTTGAAGGAAAAATAAACATCACTTGTGTAAAAAAGCAGCTCAGCCGGAGGGAGGATTGAGTGGATCCTCTTCCGAAGGAATAAAACCTTGCAAAAGTGGGAGTCCAGAACGTTGCAGTAGAGAGCTGCCGAAAAAATCTCTCAATGGAAAAAATCGGGCCTGATAAAAATATCAGTGTTAGCTGGCTGGCGAGTTGGGGATATCGCACTGTCGAACTCACTACGTGCCGTCATCAGAATTGACAGACTCGTCAAAATTATTATCTTTTTTTTTTTTTTTGAAGGCGTTATTCGCAAGAATCACTTTGTGACGCTTGGGGGAACCAGAATGAGAGGAAAGAACACTGCAGTGCAACCTTGCCAGGGTCTGGTGGAGCTTCCCCAATCCGCTCATCCCAGGTCAAAGTACGAGTCCAGGGTTCAGTTCGGGGCTTCAAAACATGATTTACTAGCGCTGAGCACAGAAAGGTTTACATGCTAAGGTGGCCATGTTGTTCTCCCTCTGCTTTTTCCTTACGTCTCACCACGTCACCAGGTGGCGCATGTCCGTCGCGAGTGGCTGGAAAAGGCCAATTGGGAGGGAAGGGACGAGCTGGGTGGGAAGTGACGAGCTGAGTGAGCTCGGCTTTCTCACACGCTCCCCCCTCACCTAAGACGGCATACGCACATCGCCTCAAGGTAGACGTCGTGTTACAAATATCTCCTATGGCCATTACATTTCAATGATGGAAAGGACAGAAATAATAAAGATCGAGATTGCGCGTTACAATTCGTTCTACAAAGATTAGTTCAAGAATCAAAACATGTTGATGCTAAGGCTCGCGCGCACGCCCAACCTTACGCCTGCTTTAGACGCTTCATGCAGAATCATGCTTAATGCGGTTGCGCTTGCGCTTCTTTTCTTCCTCTTGCGTTGCACTGCACAGAAGAGGTTTTTGCGTCCCTAGGGTACGTCTTAGTTCTTTGGGTAGAAAATTGCGCCCCGAAGGTGCGGCTTAGTCCACAGGTGAAACATTATTAAAGACACTGTTGTTGCGTCCCGAGGGTACGGCTTAGTCTCTTCCACATTTGGGTTACTGCACAGTTCTTTTGAGTCTTCGAGTCGTACCGTGGGATTGGCTGGCTTTGCGTGAAGGTGAAAGTTGATGTGTGGATCTTCGCTCTTGCCTTTGAGCTCGCTGGGTTGTGGACGCTGCTTGTACTGGTGGTGAGATGTCCTCATTGCCATGAGACGAGATTTCGGAAGAGTTGGACATTTCATCGTGATGTGCCTTTAATCTTAGTTCCTTGCCGTCACACATCTCCTGTCATTTTGTGGTCGTCCAAGTTAGTCTCATGGTGCCAAAATCGTGCACACCGAGCCTGCACTCACAGTTCCATCTCGCCATTGCTCTTATTGCTGGAGCTTTGATTCACACCTCTCCCAATCTCTCTCCCCGTCAGCCGCTATCCCGCGATTCGTTTCATTCTACTGGCTAGTAACTTCTTTGTTCCAGTCTCCAATTTCAGTACCCTGGAATGGTAGTACTGCGAGGAACTGGATGTAGTCGTTTAGGTGTGCCGGCTTTCTGCTGATTCTCCCGCGTCTGGTGCGATCGGCAGATTCCATGCTGGCGTTATCGGAGTCTCTCTCCAGTATGGGTCGTCGTCGGGTTCCGAACTGGCTGAGCCCGAGCTGTCTCCTTCTTCGTCGGACGCTGCAATGTCAGATTGGTCGTCCGGTACTTTGTCCGTGGTGACATGTACCTGTCGAGTTGCCGGGTCTTGCTGGTCGTCAGCTACGGATGTGGATGGCTGTAGTCCCCTCCGGTCCATTGTTGTTGGATCCCAGTATGCCTCCATTTCTCTGGCGTTTATGGTTTTGACGTCAGTGGCGTCATGGATGCATACGATTCTGTAGGTTACGGGACCTCTTTTCTCTTTTACGCGGTAGGGTGCCTTGAAGATCGGTTCCAGCTTCTTTGCGATGCCTTTGTCGGCGTTGGACAGGACGTGGTTTCTTATTTTTACTAGTTCTCCGACTTTGAATTCCACGTTACGATGTCGTTGGTCATAGGTGACTTTGTGGCTCTTGCAGCTTCCGCAAGGTGTGCAGTGACGAGATCATATGCCTTGTTCATCTCTGCTCTCATTCCTTCTGCATGTTCTTGCGGTGTTTTGGGCGAGGTGTGTCTGGCAGGCTGATGATTCGCAGTGCAGTCCGTGGGTCTCTGGTGTGCATCAAGTAGTGTGGAGTTTCGCCCGTGCTCACGTGAGGAGAGGTATTGATAGCATATTGCAGAGTCGGTAGCAACGGTTCCCAGGTGTTTTCATGATCGTGGAGGAATGCGCGAATGCACCCTTTCATGGTTCTATGGACGCGCTCCGTGGCATTCGACTGCGGGTGATAAGCTGTTGTGCGGTGGTGCTTCACTCCGGTTAGTTCCAGCAGGTTGGTGAAAACTTTGGAGATGAAGGCGGCTCCGTTGTCAGAAACTAAGATGGCTGGGGGTCCATGCATGTCCAGAATTTCGTCTCTGAATTTTCTTGCTGCGGTCTTTGCTGTCGCTGCCTTGGTGGGAATCAGCCATACTAATTTAGTAAAGTAATCCATGACTGACATGATGTATTTGTGTCGGTGCGTGGTCTCTGGTAGAAGGCCGACAAAGTCTATTCCTAGCATGTGGAATGGCTCTTGCGGGATGACAGGCTGCATGTTGCCAATGCGTCTTTGCTGAGACGTCTTTGCAATTTGGCAGGCGTGGCAGGAGCGGACGTAGGCCTTGCAATCCGAGAACATGTGTTGCCAGTGGGCGACTGCTCTGAGCCTCTGCAAGGTTTTGGTTACCCCTAGGTGCCCGGCCTGTCTGTGGTCGTGACAGTTCTTGAGGTAAGTGTGTCGCAGATTCTTAGGAACATAGATCCTCCATGCATTTTCCGGGTGTCCTCATCCAGGTGCCAGCGGGTCGATTTTCCTCCAACTCCAGAAAACCTGACTGTCGAAAATTTGCAAGGATATTGGAACGGTAAATATCCTAAACTTTGAAATCTAAGCATATAAGAAAACGTAAACATGGACTCGAACTTTCAAAGTAAGCGATGTGACATTTTTAAAATACGTAACCTTTCTACTCTCCCTAAAATTAAATGTTCTGTTTGCTTTTCAAATTCTACAATTATTTCTGTGTTTGCGCAATTGTGAGTGTCGTACAAGTTTCTTAACACTGACGAGTTTTGTTAATTGTAGATGAGCACTTAGAGCATTATCAGGTTATGTATTAATAATTAAACAATGACTTCGGACTTGTAAGTTCCCAATTATTAAACAGAAATTTATCAACTCCATTTGTCATGGTAAGTACCATGCTGCTTGCCAATGTTATGAAAACTATACTGTGTTGAGTGCGAAACCAATGTATGGTTAGCTAACAGATGCTTTTACCATGTGTCAATGTTTCACCAAAATGCTAGTGATGAATGTTACTAGCAAATGTATCATGCCTGGATGCCTTTTGTTTTACTATAATTTACACCAGTTCAACGTGAAATTATCCATGCACCTTTTATTCCAATCATGTTTATTGTGATTACCAAAATTATTTTATTAGTTTGCCAAGGAAGATTAGGTTAAATTTGTTATTTTTTTTTTTATATTAAATAAAATATGTACGACAAGTGCTGTTATTGAGGTTTCATTTATAATGATAGTTACGGCATTACCGAACAGATATTGGCAGATTTTGTTCTGATCCGCAAAAATCGGTTCAGCAAACAAAAACCTGCAGAATTCATTTTTTGCCAGGTTCTCGACTATTTCAATTTCTGTTTCATGACACATTTTTTTTTTACGTTTTCTTTTAATTTAGGCTAGGCCAACATGTTTTACAATGGTTAGGCTAATAACGGACAAATATTTGCTTTTATTATGGTAAAAAAAAGTGTATTCCGATGTCTGCACTAGCCTACAAATTTGTTAGACTACAAGTTAGTGTAAGCCAGAAAACAAAATCGTTACAAATCAGTATCGATCGGTTCGATTAAAGCGGATCGGGCCACCAAGCGGTTTGTGGTTGGTTGGATCAGAATTTCTTCAGCAGAAAAAATGCTTATCAGTACAGCCTTAATGAAAGTGATCACGATTACAGATCCTGCATTATTAACCTGTTTAAAAAAGTAAATAACTTTACCATTGTATTAAAAAACAACAAAAACCAATGTGCATACATGCCCAAAACTTAGTCTACAGTTGGAACACAGCGTTTGTTTGTTTGCTCGAAATGCCCACCGATCCTTTTGTTAAACTGTGGTGAGGCCGTTTACATAGTAGGGTTAGTTTTCTGACAGTTGCCCTGAGCTTGGACAGTTTTCATACGTGGTTTTGTTACTCTTCGAAGATGCCGTGCACTTGCAGTACAAGCTCAACCAACCGAAAAGTTGTGTACCGGCAGTACACATTTTGTACAAAAAATGTGTACTGATGGTACACAAATGACAGTACATATTGCCTTGTAGCAGTGAATCATGTGAAACTGGCTGATAGCGTGCCACATTACTAAAAGCACCAACCACACTATGCTTCATGTGCTTTAGATTTGTGAAATGTCGAATGCAGCAACATTGTTATTTTGAAAAACTTCACTAAAAACATTGTTACCAGTATTATGAAACATTTAAATATTTTAAAACTCCAATATTCTTCCATCATCGCACAATTTCATACATAAGACACTAACAGAGTCTTGCTAATTTTCGACAGCAATGCTAATGTCATCACCAGGCACTTCAAAAGGAAAAATTAGGATCCTGGTCACATTCTTGCTCTTGACATGTGTGGCAAACAGCAAGAATGTAACCAGGAACCTAATTTTTCCTTTGAAGTGCCTGATGATGACAGTAGCATTGCTGTCGAAAATTAGCAAGACTCTTTAAAAAACTTGTTGCCACCCAGTCTCAAATTAGTAAGTAGTCATTAACTCCGAACAGCTGTTTTCCTTTAAACCATTTTTGGTTTGCTTTTCTGCAGTTCACTGTATTAACCCTTTGAGTGCTAAACCCGAGAAAATCTCTGGCCAAACACAAGCACAGCCCCGTCCAGGTTACCCCTACTTTTTTGGAGATATAAAAAAAACGCAGCTCTCAAAGGGTTAAGAAAGAATTTTTCAAAACACAAGTTAACCCTTTGAGTGCTAAACCCGAGAAAATCTCGGGCCAAACACAAGCACAGGTTGAAGTATTAAAAACAGAGTCCTTACTACGCGCGAGATGGCCAACAATGCAGGAATGACAACAATACTAGGTTCCCTTAACAAGCCTACTCTAGAGACGGCCGTGGCCGAGTTGGTAGAGGCGTGTGCCTCACGTTTAACAGCTCCTTCAGGTTGCTAGTTCGAGCCCCGTCCAGGTTACCCCTACTTTTTTGGAGATATAAAAAAAACGCAGCTCTCAAAGGGTTAAATTGCTAGGTAGTTAATGGCAAAAGAGGTGAGCTACATTATTTTGGCCCACAGCCCATAAAGAAAAAAAAATGTAATAAGATCATCAATCACGATGATAATGTTTCATCAGTTTACAACTAGGTAGGCCTTGGCTAACAGTTGTATATTAACGATTTTCACAAACAAAAATAATTCTTGACTTGCTAGCATGCATTCGGTAGGTTCTTATCTTTCTAATGAACTCTGCACGTACTAACGGAAAGAAATGATAATATAATTTTCTAGTGCCGTTTCGTTAAAAATACATATATTTTGATGTATGTCTGATTAGCCAACGAAATTCAATATCACATGTAGCCTCTGCAGCAAATCACCGGCCAAAGCCTCTCTGGAACTGGAATTGCATTTATTTCTGGAAGGCTTTTCTTCAGTATAGACAGGTAGGCCTAGAATAGCATTTCCTTGAGAGCAGTGTAACGTAGCAATTTCATACTTCCCCGCTTTGTTGTGCCTTTGTGGTTAAATGGATTTAATTGCTGTCTGTTGTTATAAAAAATTACAACACTAATATTGTGGCAGTAAAGGTTCCATATTTCACAATTTGACGACAACTAGTAATACATTTTAATCTAATGGCAAACAGTTATTTAACAATCTGTGAATTGGAACCATTATGTAGGATCAGTCATTTCAACATTGCAAAACAAAAATTTTTTTAAATAAAAAAAATAAGAATTTACCATTGAATGTTCTTTCTTGTCATAATTTTTAATAGTTCAAAATATATTTGTCACTTTTTCATACAAGCTAACATAAGTAGCAAGTGAACAATTAAAAAAATAAACGAAGATACAAATTAGTGAACTGCCGTCTTTACTAGCCCTGTTATATTGATGCAGTGACATGTTTTGTTTCAACACGATTGTAAAACGCTTATCATACTGATTTGTTTTTATTCTTAACCCAAAATTGTTCCTACCATATGCATATGCAGTCAAGTTAAACATAAAATACCTGCTGCCAGCGATACACGGTGACTAACAGGAGCGGACTGTGTGGTTAGATTTGAGGAGGGGAAGGGCAGTTTCATCCCTTACTTGTTTCATTCCCTCCCTCCCATCATCCGTTTACGTGTTATATTATCGAGTCCTTTACAAGTTTTTTTCCCAGTTTCATTTTCTACTCTCTGTAGATCGATACTACGGTTACATGTTTCTCGTGAACCACAACTGATTTTCCTTAGAATGGTGTATTCTTTGTTCGGTATTTGGCCTATTCGGCTAGAAATTCAAGTATTTGGTATTTAGCCGATAATTGATTTTGACCGAATACTGATTGTTGCCAAATAGTAATATTCGGTTAGAGGCCGAGTGGTGTTGAATTGTTGGTATTCAACATTGTTTTTTGTTGTATATAGTTATGCAAGTGTGTTGATGTAAAAACTTTTTGCTAAGCATTTTGTTTTTGGTTTGTGAGCAATTGTTTTCTGACAT
>JAHWFP010040862.1:0-18948 GCA_023313725.1 Lithobius niger
AAAAACCAACCAAGTACGTGATGCTAACTTCATTTTATTAAAGCTTCGGTCTTTTGGCATTCGACCGTGGATACAATCATGTTTTCTTTTTTTTTTTCTTTTTTCTTTAAAGTAATCCAAGCGCTTTGGAAGTTGCATAACACAGTTGATTCTTCAAACAGTACTTCCTCTTCGGAACGCAGTTGTCAAATCCTAGTTGGCCCGGTTTGATATGCTTGGAACATGCTACGAATTGAAGACATTCGTTATCGCAGGCGGTGAGAAAATTCTTCGCCTCACCGGGACGCACCAATAGGAGACAGGATGCCATCACAAACAATGCAAAAATAGCGGCAGACTTCATAGCTTGATTAAGGTGAGGTCTGAAAAATAAAATAAAAAATTCCCAGATGGGCTATGAGTCGTAATGTCGGTTTCACACGGGGTTGGAGTAAATTATTACTTTGGGAGGGAGGGGGGGGGGGGTGGATTCCAAAACCTCCAAGCTGATCCAGTACGCAGCGCGGTATTAAAGGTGCCTTTTTACCTTTTCAACTCCTAGATGCAGCACCGTAGAGCAATATAAAGAAAATAGCGGTAAATCAAAATTGGAACAACACTGTTCCCAGCACCGCCGCGATTTTCATAACTAAAACGAGATCACGTGACCCACATCAGCCTGTTGGATGACGGAAAATCTGTAATATGGATAGTGTGTTTAGAATATGGGCAACGCTATCGAAACGTTAAACAGGCGCCTTTAAGCCCAGTAGAGGCCTGGTGCTTAAAGTGGCACTCTCACCGATTGAAAGTAGGCAGAATCTGGCAACATCTATCGCTATCTAGTACTATCTAGCACTTGCTTGCACCAAGTGAACGGCATTTCTTTTCACGAAACAAACAAGCCACGACCTCCTTATTCCTTAATTATTGAGTGAAAACTTGGTACGTCTTCGTGCACCTGGGAGCAATGTACAGGTTAACAATATCACTGCCGCTAGATGGCGCCATTACATTTTCGTTCGTTTTTCAATCGGTGATAGTGTTACTTTAAGGTTTGTTGTGACCCCAAATCCCCCCACCCCTAGTCACGCAAAAAAAGTAGAAAAAATAATTATTTTAGAAATTGAAATTTTATTGATACAACTTTTCAGTAGAAGTAATTTAAAAAAAAATTTAAACAAGTATCGGTACCTTACTTTATTTTTCCTGTGACCGTGAGGCACCCTTGAGGCCCTTTTTCGGCCTGTGGCCCAGTGCTTCAGCACCCAAATCGCACCCCTTTAATCCGGTCCTGCCAGTACGGCTCTCGACTGTTGGAAACAGTTTGGCTCGTAATTAGTGTTGTTAGTACTTGTCCATGACGTCAGTGATTCAGCTCTGTCATCGTGTGTAAGGCCGTGGCACGGCAACGTCCATTGTTGAATACCTCTTGAGCGATCAAGGAATCAAACACTTCTCCTGACTATTGTTTGACGATTCCATAGTTTCTTGGGTTGCATGGAATATCACTTCTTTTAACAATCATTTTTTAGAACGCTTTATTCGGCTTTACTGAGTTTGTTACTCTTACTTGATTGTTGCAATTGGTTGTATAAATGCCACATTGTTTTAAGATCTTAGCACTTAATTTATGCCATTCATTGTCTTATTAGTTTAGTTTATTCACGGAGCCCTAACCTATATAGAAAAAAACTAACTCGTTTGATGTTTAAGATAAGGTTTAACTGATACGAAGCCAAAACAGCAAAGGAACACAAATAAACTTTCCTGTATGGTTTCAGATACTGCAGTGTTGCTGTACTGTTTAGTCCACGTGAAACCCTACTGTTGTAATCAAATATTTTTATCATTTTTACTTTTGTACATGATTATTCAGCTAATGATTGGGGCATTCTACTTGGCTAAAACGACATCGCTGGAAAATATCCTAGAAACTAATAATGAAATTCCATGCCTGGAAGAGTGCTTGAAAATCTTGAAAACTCATTATGTGTCATCAGTAGCATGCAGTACGGAAAGTAGAAGCGGAAAAGAACACTGAAAAATGTAGCCCAGAAATTAGTCGAGTGTAGTCTTACATTATTCTTCCTTGTTTCGGCATCAAAGGTTTTGAAAGTTGGGCTCTGGTTTTAATTGTATTTACGTGTGTAATGGTTGGATACAGCGGTAAGGTTTCACGTGGACTAAACAGTACAGCAACACTGCATTGTTAATAGAACTACTGCAACACTACAGTATCTGAAACCTATCAGGAAAGTTTATGTGTTCCTTTGCTGTTTTCACTTTGAATCAGTAAAACCTTATCAAACCTTAACAAACAAGTTCGTTTTTGTATTCTAATCTGTGATACTTTAATATATCAAGTTGGTCTTCTGTACTCCTTGCAAACGCACTGAATTTCGTTTGCTTCGCTCTCTCATTCAGTGCAAGTGTTTCTGTTGTGAGTCGGTTTGTCTGCAGCTTTCTTTCAGAGGCTTTAGCCTTTATTCGTATTATTACAGGACTGCAAGGCAAATGGCCAACGGACATTTTAGCTTTAACACTGAAGGGTGACGTCAATTTATAAACTAATTCATAATAAGGATCAAGTATTCACGTTCCCTCAAAGTAGGGTGAATTATCGGCGCATCATTATTGTTACCATTCGGCGTTTGCTGATTGGCATTATTGCCTAATAACAATGTTTAAAACAATGTAAAAGTATAAAACTGATCGTTCAGGGCCCCATAACTCCGGAATGGTACGCTCAATTGAAATTTCTATTTCTATAAAAGGCACATCACCGGAAGTATCTCTTTCAAAATGAGCTAAGTACCAGCTTCCTAGGACATATGGTTTAGGACCTCTGCGCACTAGGCGGCGAAATCGCGCGGCCAGGTCGCTGCGGCCAATGAGAATGCTTACGGTAGAAGTAGCACCGCGAGCTTGACCGTCGCTGACAGTCAGTCGCAGCGGGCACTGGGATCCCGGGCGGCGTGCAGGCGACGACAGGACGACCATACTTGCTCCGTGTTCATTTTTCACCACGTAATCGACAATCATTAATTAAAAAACGGACGAGGCCGCGCGGCAGGTCGCCGTGTTTTTGGGCCGCGACGACCACTGGCCGCACGAACTGGCCACCCAGTGTGCAGGGGCCCTCAGTCTGTAGCGACCATTGTATAAACGTGTCCAAAAAACAACTACAAGCCAAAAATGAAAATCACTCTTCCACCTCAAGTTCAGATCTCCGATGTGGCAAATCGGAAATTAATGAAAAGTTGGTAAACACGATCACCAAGTCAAACAAAGCTTGTACAGGGTGGGGCAGATAGGAAGGGCCACCCCTGGCAATTACAGATGTTTAATGCTAGGGCAATGAAACTTTGCATGGTATTTAGGCGAACAGGCGGGGGCAACTAATCACGTGTGGTACAATGACCTTGACGCCCATTTTCAAGCTCATCATGATGCTAACCTTTTAACCACGCTTCGTAGAATCCTAGTGTAAATTAGAAACTGGCAAGGCATGGCCATTGAAAAAAAAAAAACGGAACGAAATTTTATACGTTAGTATAGGAATTACGGAAATTATAAACATCATTTTATTTTACTACCGAGTGGCTTTCCTGCCAAACAGTGCGTGTGAAATAAAATTACAATGGTCGTCAAAGTACGTGAAGCCTGCATGGGGAGCGTTCTCTAGGCTTTACGTAAATGTGATACCATCTGTTATGGCGGTGGAGGGGCGGGGGGGGGGGGGGGGAAAGACGAAGTGTTTCGTAACGCACACATTTTTGATAAATTATTGTTTGCAAACGTTTTTCCCATTTTTCCCCCGCTAAATTCTATTGGCGAAACTATTTTTCTAACTTCTGTTTACAACTTGAAACTTTTATTTTTTCAACATCACTGGTTATTACGCCACTTGATACTAAGTTCAGCTTATAAAAAAGAATTCATCCAAAAAACTGTTTGCAATTGTTTACAATTGGAGTTCGAAAAATGTAACGTAAGTTCAGGTGAGGGTTATGCCAAGTGTTACGTTGATGTTACCAAGGCGAGGGGGGGGAGGTACAAATTGTTGTCAGGGTCCTTAAGTGCACGAATGGGTAGAGTGGTGCTGTACATTATAGCATGTTATGTAAAGAGTCATCCCGGTCAGCTAGAAAATAAAACTAAAGGTGTTCGTCTCTTAACATTTCTGATTTTGTTTCCGAGATGACCATGGTGACTGAATTATGCCAATTTGCGTGGTGTTGGTAGCGTGGTATTGGACATATCCGTTTGGCAGGAAAGCCACGCGGTCAGCAAAACAGATGCTTGTAATTTCCGTAATTCCTAAACTAACGTACCGAATTTCGTTCCGTTTTTTTCAATGGCCGTACCTTTCCAATATCTACAGGTTTCTGATTTATATTAGGGTTCTACGAAGCATGGTTAAAAAGTTAGCACCATGATGACCTTGAAAATGGGCGTCGAGGTCACTGAGCGACACGCGATTAATTGGCCCCCTGTTCGCCGATATACCATGCAAAGTTTCATTGCCCTAGCATTAACCATCTGTAATTGCCAGGGGTGGCCCTTCCTTTCTGCCCCACCTTGTATAGGTACTAAATTCGAATTAAAAACATTGAAAGACGGCGGAGAAACTCAGCATCGAAATTTCGGCTTTAACATGGGGGACCGAGATCAAGACCTACTACGACCATACCGCTTCATCCTCCCGCAACACCGGTTCTCTTCCTGCTGCATCGTTTCGTTTCTCGATTTACTACGACGCACCTTTGCTACGATGTACATCTACCACAATTACCTTTCCATCCTTCCCTCCTCACCCCCAAACGAAGCAGACGTACATTCTTCGCCTGCTCCCCGTCCCCCGTCCCCACAATCACTTCTCGCCTGGCCTATTCTTAAAGGTCAATGTTAAGAAACCTCAAGATGAACAGTTAAATATGCGTTACGATACCACTGACCGAGTTGATAATGTAACAGCCATGTACCCACGGGTGCACGGGTAGCTGCGTGCACTGGGGCGTCAGATTCGATAGGCGTCCTGGTCCCAGCTGTACATCTCTGACTTCTGACAGACCCGGGTTCGATCCTCGTGATGGGAAGTGTATATGTACGGGTTTTTCTCCGGTTTTTTCCCGCCCGTTGAACGAGGGTTTCCTCTGGGTACTCCGGTTTCCTCCCTCATGCGGCAAAAAAAAAACATCAACTGTAATAATGGTGGTATAATGGTGGGTGGATGCCCCTTGCATCGTCTATTTCTATTTCTACCCTGTGACAATGTCAACAATTGTACTTCCTTACCCGACAACCTATTATGAGTTGATCCGTAGTTTTTGGAATGATTTAATTTTCCTTGTTTCCGTTTCAACCAGATGTCACCCGTTTTGGCTCTACGAATTTGAAATCTAACCCCTAACTCAACCTCATCCAAAATTACTTCAAACTCGATTAATTTGTGGTTGTGGAAGAGATAACGAAGACCAGTTGTTGCCCGGAAGACAAAAAAACCACAATGCAAACAAGACAGAAATTTAATTTTCGGAAATTGATTGCAAATGCATGATTTCCTTGGTCACAATAAAATACAGATAATGAATAAAAACACGGGCTTATAAAAACACGGGCTTATATGCTGTGTGGGCCGTCAAGTTGGATCCTTTGCGCTAGTCCACTGCATTGTGGTTTATTTGTATTTCGGGCGAGCACTGGAGTTTGTTATCACAAATTACTATTTGCCGCTCATAATCAGTCGTCCAGCAGAGTTTAAGGCGAACGATACAAGGTCATTCCTGAACTGAATCACCGTCTGATGAGTTTCCATCCTTAGGCTTAAGGTAATTTGAGAGGAACCCGGCTTTCTGTCCATCTGTTGCCATCGCCAACAATAGGGTGGAGTGTGCATGAACCTTTTTTGGAACTCCTTTTTGGTAGGGTGTGCTCTTTGGCATCGCAATCACACAAAAAAATTTCATCAAAAAGTTTAATGTTGTACGGCAAAGGGCGGTATGGCAAAAAAGGCAAAAATAATGATTTGACTGGTTTTAAAACTTGGTTCTTAAGATTATCTCGTTATATTCGCTCAAAAGCTGCGTTAGCATCCCGTAATTACAAAGAATTATATTTTTCTTAAAAACTGTCGGAATAATTTAACATTGAAAATTGGCCGAAATGGCCTTTTAAGGCAATTGTGGCCCATAACTACTACTTAAACTATTGTGCTGAAAAACGTTTTTCTTGGCAATTAAGAAAGGTAGCCGTGTTTTGAATCACTTCTAGAGACTAAGAAAGCTAGCCGTAGTCTCTAGAAGTGTTTCAAATGAGCTTATGTATAAATTAAATTTAAAACCAGACAAATCACTTTTTGCCTTTATCGCTGGTCCGCCCATTGCCTTAGAATGTTAAACTTGAAAACCCTTGGGGCACCTCAAGACATGACCCCAGAGAGATGAAATTTTTTGTGTGTAATAATGAAGCCCAAGACCAACTTTTCCACACCCAGCCAATGAGAAATTCCAAAAAAAGGTTTCTACGCTTTACGCTACCCACTAATACTCGCAGCACTGTGCTTGCTTTAGGCTACTTTACCTATCGAGCAGTGACACGACGTAGTATTATTGTATATAACTCTATGCTGGAGCCTTAATGGGTTAGCTGCAAGGGGCACTGCAGAGAGAAACAGAAGGGCGTCATACTGAAGCCGATGCTGTGAAGAGTGATTTCTTAGACCTAAAACGGGCGATTTTTGTTGTTGGAGAAAACAACGTTATTTTAAGCCTAAGAAATCCGCTCTTCCGTTGTTTTTCCCTCCATTTTTATGTAGTGCACCTTGTAGTTATACCCTCCAAAACCCATACTGGTGCCAATCTGGTGCCAATATGGCGGCAAATGTCACTGCTCTATAGTTTGTTCCACATTATGTTTGCAAATAACTGACTATATGACGCCACGTTTCCTTGCACTACGAGTGCAAAAACATGTACATATCACACATGTAGACTCAACACAGTTACTGTTAGTCCACGAATGGGATGCTTACGTGTTTTTTGCACTCGTAACAGATGGCAACAGGGCGTAATACAGTCAGTTTCCTGCAAACATAATGTGGAACAAAATATAGGTTCGTTAACGAAAATACAAATACTGGGCACCCACGCCTAACTCACAATTTTATCTTTTTAATTTTATGACAAATCGACACCTTGTTTTTATTTTTAATCCACTTACGGACATTTTTTAACCCACTTATATTTTGTTTTTAACACATTTAGTGTGGATGGTGGGAGGTGTTAGGAAGGATAAAAAATTGTTGACACCGCCACCACCACCCCAACTAATGTACAAAATAACGTAACCCACCCGCTCACACCAAAATAAGCATTTCTTATGAATACTAACTAACTGGATGATATCCTCTTACCAAATTAAATAAATCTGCCGTTTCCAAATGTTTATAAATGCATCCATTTTTCAATGCAAGGAAAGGCATATTCTTGAAAACATTCAAATTTTTTAAACCTTTTTGTATATACCATACGTTATTAGAAGACATTAATCTTCAAAATATTGTAAACATTACGAAGGGGAGGGAGGGAAAAAAGTCATCTTTAGAAATCTCCAATTCCTTAAGGGTCACTAGTGGTAGTAGTTCGTACTATTAGTGCACATTTGTTCACAACATTTTCTAAAAATCTATTATTTTGCGATTTTTAGGACACAAAACAAAAATTTACGATAAATGTATAACATTTGTTGAAATCCAAAATTTTTATGAATTTTGTGAAACTTTTGTGAATTTTATGGCAAATGGCGAATGCAAGCACATCTACGAAAATGTCAAATTATAAAAATACTATACCTTCAAAATACGACGATTCCGTGCGTTCGGAGGTGCGGTTTCGTTAGCTTCTGACGCCTTTCAATCCCACAACGACAGTAGCAGCAAATCACCATCTGCTCGTTAAATGAGCAATAGACGTCATTAAGCGTTAAATGGATCAATTAACGGGGAATTTTAAGTGCTGTTTAAGGGATTTAACCACTCAGAAATGTAATTACCGTCACCATAAAGTCTAGCAGTCTGCTTGTCTCTTAATTGAGGACACAATCGACACTGTAATTTCATTTGGTCTTTTTTTCATACGTCGTAAAAGAGAAGGAAGTAACAATACGCGCGCACGTGGAAGATTTCTGTAGTCAAAGGTGAAATTTAAAGGTCAACTAAGACGAAAGAAAGAGGAAAACAAACTAACGACCGAAAAAAATATCTACATTAGGCCACGCAAAGTTTTAAAAAAAATGGTTCTCAGGCCCTCCCGCATCGTTTTTTTTTTTTTTTTGCATGTAGTAAACATAATTGACGCGGCATTTTCCAAAGTCAATATTAGTCTGATCACAACTGTTGTACCAATAATACATAATCCTCTGCATCAACTTACTTTTCTTTTGGTTTCTGAAATCCGATCTATGCTTGCTTCGATTAAATATTTCCGAAAAATAGCGTATGAAATGCTGTGTTGAAGCAATCTGGCTATACCTTTGCTTCAATGAAAAATAAAAGCTTTAACTACTATTTGGATGGATTGCTTTCGGAAGACGAATGTGTAGCGACCCATACACGTCTGCTGGTGTTCGTTTGTTTTAGTTCTGAAAACTACAGAAACTACAAAAACGGTAATTCAGAATGGCGTTAGTATGGGACAAAAACTTTACGGGATTGGGGAATTTTAAGCCGAATTGAAGTTTTTTTTAAATTAATTTCATTTCAGTCTTAACACAGCTGAAGCAATTTACTGCTTGTGTGGCTGAACTGGCTCAGTTTTGAACATTACCAGACGTTTTTGAGAAGAAGAAATATCTGGTAAAGGGAGATGCCAACCCCAAGGATTCGACCCGGGAAACCTCCGATCATGGTAGGGATCGAAATATAGTCCAGAATTGGCAAGAATAGGTCCCATAGCCACTGAAAGAGCATGGTAGCCGCTCACGCTACCTGGTCGGCAAGTATAAGTCAACCATTTGAAAACGTCAAACACACATTTGTTAGTCACGACTTACTTATACGTCCAATGAAAATGAATTTTTTTTAACCACAAAATGAGTTTGAAACATTTTTTTAAAAGCCTCATCCTTCGCCAGTTTTTAACTTTCTGTGCCCGACAACCACTTTTAACTTTGCATGGCCTTATCAATATACCGTAAGCGAGCGAGGAATTTCAGCGTCATCGACTCGCATGAGAAACACCTCGTTCGTTGAACTTCTGCAATCCGATAATGGAAGCTACCGACGAGCGCGCGAAGGATGCATGCCGACCTTAAGACAGGTTGCCTCCACGGGTTAGCAGTTCTTAGGGCGCTTTTACGGCAACGAGAACTTCTCGCTCGCCATACGCTATTTGCTAGTCAAGTATTATTTATTTACGATCATTTTCCAGTTTCTGCTGAATGAATGTGGCAATACAAGATAAATTAAATGTATTACAAATAACAAAAAGGATAAAAAGAATAAAGTGCAACATTAGTTTTAAACATTGCTACAACATTGTTGCCATTTCTCGTTATTTCCAAAATTTGCTATTTTCTCGTATGAGTGGCTTCTAGCAGTGATCGGACGGCGGTAATATTAAATAGCTGCTCGCAGCGAGAATTCAAAATCCAACATGGCGTCCATTTCAGGGTATGGAATTGAAGACAAACCATCGAATGCAGGCATTGAGAAATCAGTCCACCATCTCGTACTGCAGTAAAAATTGTTTTCTTGGTGTCATAAATCGACGATATCATGCGAGCCACGAGAGGTATATCTCCGTCGGCATCGTTGCCACGGTTACTACGTATAGGAAACTCGAAAGCTTCGGTAAAATCGAGAATCAACCAGCAGATTTAGTCTTAACCAAGTAAAAGCTAGTGAGCGAGAAAATTGTCATTGCATACCCGCCATTACTCGGATTACCAGCTAGTACATAACGTAGTACAGCAAGCCACCTTTATGTGCTTACGTGTCATCGGAGTGGCGTGATTCGGATTCGAACTGGCAACTCATTCCTTCTTCAGATAATTGACATTTACCCCAAAACAAAACTTGTTAAGGATTTCTGCCAAGCCTTTCGGCCGTGTGGAGTCGTGATATAATAATAATAATAATAAAAGTTTGTTGCAAACGCAACCGGAGTGACAAGGACCTGGTGGTCGCAACTGCCATCCGATGTTAAGACAAACAAAAATAAAAATAAAAATTTACAAAAGGTTATAGTTTAAAAGTTAACGATGAAGATGCTGGCTCGGCTGTAAAGGATGGTTGATGGAAATGGGCTAGGGTCACGAATGTCTTACCACTTTGGTTAGACCTGCCAGGGACACAATGGTCCCCGATGGCATCGCCCAACGTGAGGGACAAAAGGAGGGGGTGGGAAAGCCGGGTACCAATGTCAATGTTACGGAAAAAATAAAAAATAAATTTGTCTACTAGTTTATAGCTTGGCCAAAACCAATTGTCAATCTTAAAAAATATAATAGTAAAAGTAAAAAGGACAATGTTCCACCACAGAAGGGTTGTGAGCCACTGACACCGCGCCAAAGTAATGGGGGGGGGGGGGGAGGGGGGATATCAAGAATCTCTTTTCAGGAAGGCAGACAAATTCTCAGTCAGCAGTTCCCTACGAAACCCAATCACAGAATCCATACAGACAGTCTTGGAACGAAGTGCATTCCAGACATGAACCACCCACACTGCAAAAAAATATTTGTGACAATTCAGTCTGGATCCCCTAGTTGCCGGTTTCCATGGATGACCACAAGTGCAGTAGGTTCGCGTGGCCAAGTCGAAAAAGGGAAGGTCAATCGAGATTAAGTTTCGCAATATATTATATGTCAAAATAAGATCAAATCTTAGACGTCGCAATTCCAAAAGTTCAAGTCTAGCTCTTGAGAGACGTTCGATATGGTTGGCGTTGCGAAGTCCGGGGCGGCCCTTAGTAAATCTCCTCTGAACAGACTCGACGAGGTCAATTTCCTTGGCCAAATACGGGACCACACCGGGGTGGCATACTCGAGCAAAGGGCGTACAAAGGTCTTAAATGCCCAAACTTTAGTTTGCACATGTCCGGACGTGAAGCAACGGTTTACTATCGCCAATCTAGCAAACGCCGAGGAACATACCCTCGAACAATAAAAGGAAGATTTCAGGTCGCCTGTGACCCAGATGCCTAGATCCCTGAATTCATCAACAAAAGGAAGACACTCTCCGTCAAGCACATAGTGATAATCCGGGCGTACAGATCCGATATGCATGGACTTGCACTTCGAAAGAGATAGGGGCAGCTGCCACATGTTTGACCAGCTGAGTACGCTGTGAATATCAGACATAAGATCAGGGGAAGGAACCCCGGCTGAATTTTCAGTTCCGATTTTGACGTCATCTGCAAATTTTGCCCCATAAGACGGTGAATTCGGCAAATCAAGGTCGTTAACATAAACCAAAAAAAGAATGGGACCAAGCACTGATCCCTGGGGGATGCCGCTTGGGACTCTGGTCTTACCCGAGAGAGTATGCTCCACCCTAGCTTGCTGGACTGGATTTTTAAAGAAGGCATAGTTTAGCTAACAACTTGCGATGGACCACTGACTCAAAAGCTTTTTTGAAATCAAAGTAAATGATATCGCGCTGGACTCCAATGTCCAGCACCTCCGTCCAACGATCTTGTACACTCAAAAGCTGGTGTGTCACAGATCGGCCCGGCAGAAAGCCAAATTGGCCATGACCAATAATTGGTGAGGTAGTTAAGAATGGCACCAGTGTGTTACGTATGACCGCTTCCATGACTTTACATGCCACACAAGTAAGTGAAACTGGTCCATAATTCTCTGGGTTAGAGGGAGCCCCCTTCTTAAAACTTGGGACAACGATGGCGTTCTTCCATGTATCAGGGAGCTCGCCCTGATCAAAAGACATAGAGACATAGAGATATGCTTTAATAAAAAAGCGGAAAGACCATCTGGTACACACGATGTACTTGGCTTAAGTTTCGACAATACCGAAAGTACAGCTGCCCTAGTGAAGTGTACCATAGTGCAACTTCAAGTCCCGACACTGGCTTGCGGTCGCGGTAGGTTTTGATTCCCGTCGTCAACAACAGTATTAGAAGCAAAAAAAAACACAGTAGACCAGCTTTGGACTTGTTATCCGTTAGAAAGACGCTATTATGTTTAAAAGGTGGCAGGGAGCGTGAGGACATATTTTTTTTCCCTATAAAATTTAAAGAGCGACTGAATGTTTCCACCCCAGATAACAACTTCCTCCCGATGCCTGTGCCATGCCTCTACCGAGTCCGAATATGATTTTTTAGCAGCAATGTAGGCTAGCTTTGAAGGTGCATCCAAGTTTAATTTGTACCGTCACCAAAGTTTGAGTTTATGATGTTTCAACCTCGTTATGAATCGAAGAAGACGATTTAAGGAGTAGCCACCACGAACATGCTGCGGTTTTTTACAGCAATCCATGTGACACTTAAAATGGCTAGAAAACAATTCCAGGCATTTTGGACCTTGGGGTGAACAGAAAAAAGAAGTTGATTCCAGTCAATCCCCTTCAGAGAATTCTTAAATAGCCGAAGATCCAACTTACCCTCCGGTGACTTACTGTGATCCCCCTGACTAGTAGGAATGCCTGGGTAGTGGGTCAGATTTGGTTTGAAAAAAACGACACAGTGGTCGCTGTTCCCAAAATGGGGTCCCACTTCGAGGTCAAACAGAAGTCGGTCATCGTCAGTGAAGATTAGGTCGAGTATATTTGACCCACGCGTTGGGCTGTCAACCCGCTGGCTGACTCCCAATGAGGCTCAAGAAAGAGACTATGGTGGTTGTCGCTTGCCGTCAATGTCTGCCAATTAACTGATGATAAGTTAAAATCATCCAAAATTACATTTGTAAGCTCCCCGTTCCGACCTTCGGCCAAGAACTGACAAACATTTACAACTGCGTCTTCAGATCTACTATCTGGGAGGCAACAAAGGATGAAGATGTTGACATTTGGCATGGAGATTACCAACCCCTCAACCAAGGTGGACTCTGTAACCAGCACCGTCGGGATATCAACCCTATGAAGAATTAACAGACCCCTCCCCCCCCCCCACGACTGCCATGGTCACGCCTCACAACCCCATACCTGTTTAAGTCAGCAAACATCGCGTTGGTAAATTCCGTGTGCAGCCATGTCTCCACAACAAAATAATATCATAAAAACCATCACGAATAAACGCAATAAAACAGCCTAAATTTCTGACAATGTTCCGCGCATTAAAAAAAAAACACAATTTAAAAATCAGTTCGAATTAACGTAACAGTGTCCAGATGGGAGATTTCTAGTGGGGGTTTCTCCATTTACACCAAGTAGTTTTCCGACGGACCATGCAACAGGGATAACTTCTGATGTAGCACCATCTTGCCTCGTGCAGTAAGATGAATTTTATGTCTGACAAGCAGTGTAGGATCCTGAAGAATTTCCCTATCCAGCGACAGAAAAGACCAATTCTGATCAACGCATGTCTTCCTGGTGAGATTGTTTGTGTGTGAGACCAATGAGTCGGCGGCCCTGTTTACAATTCCCAGTCTTGGAAACAGTCCGACCAGGGTGATACGAGATCTAGGACAAGCAAGCTGGAGTGAAGTACAAAAATCCGATAGGTGCAGGGTAATGCGGTTCGTGGGCATTTTCCCAATATTGTTTGTTCCCACACAAATAGTAAATGATCCACTCCGGTCGCTGGTTTTAAGTAGATCGGTTAACTTAGTTGACAGATCCTCAACCATCATTCCCGGAAAGGTTAGTGTTAGAGACTTGTTGTGACTGCTTCCCCGTAGGTAACGCACATTTGAATAGCCGATGATGGTCGACCGTTCCGTCCAGGGCTTAGTAATGGAATCAGTAACCATGGTGCTCGTCTGTTTTACCAGTTCAGTCTGTGGAACCAATTTGTCATTATGGCCCCGATTCATGATATCACACAATGACGAGACATTTGGCGTGGGGTCAGAGCGCATTTGGTTTTCAGTGTGTTTCCTCGTATCGAGACACTTTTGTATAGGAGGTAGGCACTCAATCTGGACAGGAGCATGCCTCTTGGATGACTTACGACTAAAACTTCCTCTTTTAAAAGTAATATTTTTTTCTGATGAATGGTCCACAACAAAGCTATCGTTCCCTACGGGTCTACTATGGTCATCTGGGCGACCCACATGTGCCGATAAAATTGACAACTTCCCATCGCCCGTAAGGTTAAGTTTAACTGACACTTCAGCAACATCTCCGGAGGCCCCACACCCTGGATGATTGACTGAAAGACTTCCGTGCAAACTACTATTTGTTGGAATCGAGTCAGATTCACTCTTTTTCTGGAGCAATTCGGTGGACATCTCAAGCTTATATAGTTTCTTTTCAAATTTTTTTGCTATATCCTCTGCGTAGCCCTCCAAAATAAGTTTCTTTTTATCGAAGAAGTCCCTCGTCCAAGTCTCAAAGCTGGTTTTAAATGCTGAAAATTTAGTTTCCAGGGATGCCATAATTCCCTGTGCAACGTTAGTATACCTTAACGTTGAGTTCAGCCAGGTACAGATCTTTCTCGAGGGTAAAGCCGTCCAGTTTGTTTAGTACTCTTGCAGAGATATTGAGGATGGAGGGGTCAGCAGTTCCTTCGCATGATGTTGATTTACCTGAGGAAGGCGTTCTCGTGTGCCTCCCATCAATCGAGATAGGGGCTTGGACTGAATCGAAATACATCGTGTTTCGACGATTCCGGTTCAGCCTTGGGTTATGTACATGATCACCTTCAGCAGCATCTGCGTAGTTTTCTGGGAACGAGACGAGGAATCTTTCAATGGCCAGAGGTAAAAAAAAAAATTAAAGGAAAAAAAAAGAAGAAGAAAAGGGGGGGGGGGGAGTGTAAAAAAGAATGGGAACAATCGCCAAGTTCACCCCTGAATCAAAAATGCAACCATCTGCAACCGAAAAGTTAAAGGAGAGGAGAAAAAAAATTCTTAGAAGAATGGTCCGCCTCCCGGATTCGAAGTAACACAGAGAGGAGGCAAGATGGCGGCCCCCATTCACGTAAACAGGAGCAGCACAGTCGTTTGTTTCTTCTACGATACACTTAGAAATACGCACTCCCACGCACAACCATTGGGTCCTGACCTGTCACTGGGCATTAATAAAAACACACGACACACCTGATGCAGCAACCGCGGGCGGAAAGACAACAAACCAACACGAATCGATGTCAGCAAGTGGTTTCTGTTTCAACGCATTACCGAAGCGAAGTTTGGTTCACCACCAAGCTCAAACGCCAAGCTCTTTCGCTAAGCTGATCCCACCAAGTATTAGTTCTAAGGTTAAATGAAATATATGAAAATTGCTTACTGCGCAATTTTCAATTATTTAATTTAACGTTCGAAGTCTTAGTCGGTGGGATTAACTTGGCGAAAGAGCTTGGCGTTTGATATCACGACTTCACACGGCCGAAAAGCTTGGCGGGAATCCTTGACAAGTTCTGTTTTGGGGTAGATATCAGCTATTTTTGGTCCAAATTGGTGAAATCCATTTTTTTCCTTAGCAATTATGAGATGGAAACATCAATCTAATTTTCTGGTCCATTTCTTTTTTGTGGTTAGCTTTGGTTAGATTTTGAGGACACCCAGTCTCCATTTTTTCGTATGATTAGTATTTCCAAGAGGAAATGAAAGCATGTGCACTACCGTGTATGCTTTCATTTCCTCCTGGTATTTCTTATTATTACTGCAGTATTAGCACGGCCGGCAGATAGTGCTAATATTAGAGTTCGTTTGCGCACGAGAACTTTTAAAAACTGGACCGGAGGAGGAATAAATGAGCTTTTATTGGGGCCTTAGCCGTAGGCTATGTGCCCACCCTAACGCCTAATATATAAACTCAATTCCAATAGACTGCCATTCGCAAGTACACTGTATTCATAATTCCTAAAGAACGAGTCAACTTCCACTCCCATTTCAGCACACTAGTTCATGATTCTGCTGTGATTCTGGTGCATGTCAACATTAGATATATAATCATAATTGTAATTGCTGCTGCTGATGCGCGCCTCTTGTACACCCAGCACATCTACAAATTACAGAATGCTTTCTACCTCCCCATCGTGGATCGTGGAATTCAAACCACGTGCATTCCACGATCCAATTGAAAAGGCACTTGTGAAGGTGACAGAATTAGGTGCCCTCAGCATCTGCACTGGCATTCGTTGTACAAGTGCTGTGTATTTCACTACTCACAATTTGCCCCGCACACTATTCCTGTACAAAGGGTCAGCTTTGTACTTCTTGCACCATGACCACACTATCTGTCTCACTCGAACCAGCATCAATGGAACCACTGGCACTGAGTGAAACGGTGATTCTGCTCATCTCTGGAGTACACTGGGACGACACCACACCTTGCGTCTCACACACATCACTGGAGGGCTGCGCGTCATTGTGACTCCACTCAATACTCTCTTGTAGTGAAACAGAAAGAACCACTGGCGCAGAGAGAACCGGACCTGGAAGACAAGACAAACTTCTGCACTTGCTAGTTGCTGTGCAGGTTGCTGGTTGTTTGTTGGCTGTTTCCATTGACGAGCTTTCATTTTTTCCTCTTCGATGGAGGCGCACTACGAAAGCTCCCTTCTGATTCACTACAGGTACTGCCATGCTTTTCTGAGTCTGATGCATGTTGAGCGTTACCACTCGCACTGAAATTACTAGCAGCAGATAGCACCACATTTCGAACCGGCGCAGGTTTCTTTCCGGAACGAGGAAGGGTAGCAGCTAAAGCCTGGTTTCCCCCAGAGCTTGAGTGACACGCTCTCTTTCCACTCTCTGTACTGCTATCACTCTGAGGTGGGGGCAGAGATCCCTCGGATCCCGGTAGCACCAACTCTATACTCGCGCATTCGCGGCAGAAGTGCCCACGCATGGCACAGCGCAAACAGCGAGACGCGTGGTCTGCTATCGTGATCAAACATGGGATGCCTCTAACTCGAAAAATTTCAGGCACGTCATTGAGGGTAACTGTGTCATGCATGCAGAACTTAATCATTTGCACTCCCAAAGCACACAGATCTCGGCCACCCACTAACAGTTGTTCGAAAGAATGCGAGACTAGCACATCCAACTGGCAAATCGCAGCACTAATATCATTTGCGGTGACCTCGTATGGTAACCAGTGGAGTTTCGCATCAATGTGCTGATCATGGAAATCGCAGATTTGTACTTTGTCATCATTGATGAAGATGGATGCTTGCAGCAGCTTCTTCTTCGCGGAAGGGCTGCTTAAAACAACTTGTAATGGACCTCCAGCACGAAGGGTGTACATTGCTTCAATCTCCTGACTGTCAACAATATTTGCAGCAGCACTGAACATCTGTGCAGTTAGATACGGTCTTCCATCGTCACCACATAAGAAAATTACAGCCCGAGTCATCTTGACCTTATTCAGCCATCCTTCAAACAGCCTTTTCAAGTTCATTGCCTTCGTTGTTGTGGACCCATTTGCAGTTTTTCGTTCCTCACGATTGGAAACATTGAAGATTTCTTTAACTTGCGAAATCACTGATTCTCGTTCATTGTTCGTACTTTTCTGAGCCCCCTGTTTTCCACAATTGACTGCATTGCTGTCCGAAGCATTTCTATTGTTGACATCCCTATTGTTGCCACCATCCTCATCAGCCTTACCATCAACATCCATATCTTCTTCAACACCATACTGCTTTAGTTCCTCTAAGTCGATGCCTCTGGTTGCTGCGTCAGCACACACTTTTCGGTATACTTTTCGAGAAACAACCCCTGATTTGATATCCTATTCAGTAATGATTCCTAACTCTGCATTCCTGCAGCAATTCGAAGATTGCTAGCGAGGAGGACTGATTGATTGGTTTATTACGCAGAAAATTGGTCCTGGACACGCATTCTACGACTAACTACATATAATTACAGAGAAAATAGGACACAGAGAAAACCATTGAACGTAGAGAAGCATACCGGGAGCAACAAATTTAAGGAACCACCAGAACACAGATAAGAACACTCAGACCCCGGGCTTGGTGCAAGGAGAGGGAAAGGAAAGAAGGTGAAAAGGTGACAGTGCGAGACTCATAATACAAACGAATCCTAGTATCCCGAACAAAACGTGTTACAGCCGACAGCCTGCCTGTAGACACGCGACCAGCATTCAGGGACAGAAGACCATCCACAGATTGACCGGCACGGAAGTATCGAGCTAGAACCACCTGCTGAACACGGAATACCGGACAGTGGAGCAGAAAATGCTCCTGTCTGAGATCCACCAAACACACCGGACACCAGGGAGAGTCTGACTAGCCCATGCGATGACGATGAGCCTTGAGAAGGGAGTGCCCACACTGCCCAGTACGCAAACGCAAGAGAGTCCTAGCAGTCAGCACCGAGAATCCATCAAGGACTGTTGAACGACTGCTAACAGGATGAATGCGGTAGAGGCGGAGGAGCATTAACAATATGAAAATATTACAATGCTGCAACATGCACTCGAACATGATGCAACAATGGTTGGGCGCCGGAAAAGTAACATTGTCGTTGTGCGAGTTAGTGTTGTCAGCCAGAGAAAGCTTAACTCGTTATGGAGATGCAAAATAAAATGGTCTTGGTTTTCGCTTGAATCTTCAAGTTTTAAACCGTAAGGTGCAAAGTCTTTAATTTTGAGCCGACAAGACTGAGAACTTATTTGCTTCTTCAATGCGGGTTTGGGGAAGCCAGTCGAATTGTTTCCGCGATTGTTTGCCATGATACTGCAACTATGCGGAGTCAACTACCCCTCGAGATAATGCATGCCAAATCTAAACACACGCTAATGTGTTGTTCGAAAAGCTCAAAAACGGGGAGAAACATATCCTATGCAAACCAGGGAAGCCCTAAAGAATTAGGTTTGTCTAAAGG
>JAHWFP010040863.1:0-28253 GCA_023313725.1 Lithobius niger
GGTTCAATGACCCGCCAGGCTGTTTGACATTTAAGTCCAGAAGGCAACATAAATAGGTTTGCATCCGTATTTACTTAATTAATTTAAAGGTATACACTTAAACTTTTCTGAAAAATGGGTGCTATCTTCTTTTCGCCAAAGCTATAATCATACTTACTTATCGTAATTAGGGGCAATCTTACTCCCACTTAAAAAGGTGAAGTGGTAGTGCCGTACTGGTCAAAGGCACAGTGATTTTCAATTTAAACCCACTCCTTCGAGTGTCTTAACTAACTTAAACTTTTCTGAACGGTGTTGATGTCCTCTTTTCCCCAAGACTAATCATATTTGTCGTAAATATGTGCCATTCTATGTCCATTTAAAGGTGAAGTGGTAGTGTCACAGTGGTCAAAATGTGTAGCGATTTTCGATTTAAGCGTACTCGTTCGAAGGCCCTAACTTAAATGGATATAGTTAAGCTTTTCTGAAAGCGGTGATGTCTTCTTTTCACCAAGACTGATCATATTTGTCGTAAATAGGGGTCATTGTACGCCCATTTAAAGGTGAAGTAATATTGTCATTGCCGAAAAAACGTGTTGCGATTTTCGCCTTAAGTGTGGTTCCTTCAGACTTCGTAATTAACCTAATGATTCATGTACACTTTTCTGGACGGTGGTTGGTCATATCTTCTTTCCAACGATACAGTAATGATGCATATTTCACTTAGGGGATGTCCTGTGTCGATTTGAAGGCATGGACGATACAGCTGTAAAAATGAAGTCATTTCAGAATTCAGAATATTTCTGTTAGCTGTATAATTGACCTAAATGTATGCAAGTAGGCTACTCCAAAAAGTATGGTTGTATTCTTTCCACGAAGGCTAACCAAAATTATTTACCATAAATAGGACCCATACTACGTCATAGTGGTAACGTTATGGCCGTTAAAAATACATACCAATTTTTGATACTGAATATACTTCTTCAAAGGTACTGATTAACTTAAGCAATAGTTTAGGCTTTTCTGAAAGGTAGTAAAGTCGTCTTTCCACCATAGCTAATCATATTTATTTATCATAAATACTTATAGGAAATTCCTACGCCCATTTAAAGATGAAGTGGTAGTGTCATAGCAATCAAAATGCATAGTGATTATTAATTTAAATGTACTCCTTCGAGCTAATTAACTTAAATGGATTTACTTAGCCTTTATTGAAAGGTGGTGATGTCTTCTTTGCACCAAGGCTAGTCATGTTTATTTATTGTAATAGGGATACACTATGCCCTGTTTTAAGATGACGTGGTAGAATCATAGCAGTCAAAATGCGTAGCGATTTTAGATTTAAAACTACTATTTCAAGCGTCCTAATTAAGTTAAAAGTATTTACTTAGGCTTTTCTGAAAGGTGGTGATGTCTTTTTTTCTGTCAAGGCTAATCATATCATGGTAAATAGGAGCTATCCTATGCCCATTTAAAGGTGCTGTGGTAGTGTCATTGATGTGAAAATGTGTAGCAATTTTCGACGTAAAATAACTGCATTCGAGCGGCCTATTTAACCCAAATGGATACATCTAGGCGTTGCTGAAAGGTGGTCACGTCACCTTTCCACCAAGCCTAACAAAATTTATTTATCGTAAATAGGGGCCATCCTATACACATTCAATGGTGGTGAATGGTGAATAGCCTCATAGTGGTCAAAATGATTAGCAATTTTCGACTTAAATGTACCCCTTTGAGTGTCCAAATTATTTAAATGGATATAATTAGGACTTTTTTTTTAAAGATGGAAATGTTTTCTTTCCACCAAAGCTTCATCACAAATAGGGGCCATTGTATGAGCATTTAAAGGTGAAGTTGTAATACCATTACCGAGAAAATGTATAGTGATTTTCGACTTAAATGTTCTTGTTTGAGCGTCCTCATTCTTTCCAACAACGCCAGTAATGAGTCATTATTTCAGTTAGGGAATGTCCTGCATTCATTTGAAGATAACTTTTTGGCTGTAAAAATTCAATCATTTTCGAATTCAGAGTACTTTTATGAGCTCTAGAATTAACCTGGGCCATTCCAAAAACTGGGGTTGTGTTCTTTCCACCAAGGCTGATCAAAATTACTCATCATAAACAGGGGCTATTCTACAACAATTTAAAGGTGAAGTGGCAATGTCATAACAGTCAAAATGCAGATCGATTTTCGACTTAAATGGGCTCCTTCAAGTGTCCTAATTAACTTACCGATTTAGCAAACTCTTCTGAAAGATGGTTGGGTGGTTCTTTCCAACGAAGCCAGTAATGATTCAATATTTCACTTAGGGGTTGTCCTGCATCCATTTGAAGGCAGGGATGTTACTGCTGTAAACATTTTGTCATTTTCGTTGTCATGAAGTCAGAGTACTGTGAGCTCTACAATTAACGTCAAGTGATATAAGTAGGCTATTCCAAAAAATATAGTTGTACTGAATACTCTTTCCACCAAGGCTAACCAAAATTATTTACCATAAACTGGGGGCCATACTTCGTCATAGTGTTAACATCATGGCAGTTAAAATGCGTAGCAATTTTCGATAATGACTAAACTCCTTCAAGCGTCCTAATTAAGTAAATAAACTTAGGCTTTTCCACCAAGGCTAATCATATTTATTTATCGTGAATTGTGACCTTCTACACCCATTTAAAGATGGTCATAGCGGTCAAAATGTGTAGCGATTTTCAATTGAAATGTACTCCTTCGGGCGTCCTAATTAATTTAAATGGATACACTTAGGCTTTTCTGAAAGGTGGTGATGTCTTCTTTCCTCCAAAGCTAATCATGTATATTTTTCGTAAATAGGAACCAGACTACACCCATTTAAAAGTTGAAGTAGTAGAGTCATAGCAGTTAAAATGCATAACGATTTTTGATTTAAATGTGTCCTAATTAAGTTAAAATGATCTATTTAGGGTTTTCTGAAAGGTGGTGATGTATTCTTTCTGCCAAGGCTGATAAAATTTATTTATCGTAAATAGGGACCATCCTGTACACATTTAAGTGAAGTGGTAACGTCACTGCGGTCAAAATGAGTAGCAATTTTAGATTTAAATGTACTCCTTCATTCTTCCTAATTAACTTAAATGGATATACTTAAACTTTTCTAAAAGGTAATGTCTTCTTTTCACCAAGACTAATTATATCTGTCGTAAAGAGGGGCCATTCTATGCCCATTTAAAGCTGGAGTGGTAGTGTCATTGTGGTCAAAACTCGTAGTGATTTTCCACTTAGACGTACTCTTTTGAGCGTCCTAATTAACTTTAATGGATATAACATAATCATATATGCAATCTATTCACTCAAATTAAAGTGTAAAGGAGATGCAAGAGCTCGAATAAGGCCACTTATAGCAATCCTAAGTTAAAAAAGAAATACAGCAAATTGAATTTGGGGAAAGGTTTACGAAAAGAGAGGTGCGTGTTCTGGTCGATGTAAGAAGCAACTAAGTTTAGTTTTGTTAATTTACGCTTAAAAGATGGAAGCAATGGGGTCGAGACAATTTCATCACGACTCGGGTTCCACACTGGGATGATGCGAATGGCAAATAAGGACTTCCTAAGATTTGTTTTGAAACGGGGGAGTGATAACTTGAGGTGGTTCCTATGAGTCTTAGAAATTGGGCTTAGCTCAAACATAGACAGGTCAAAAGTTTGCATGTTGTGTAGAATTTGTAAGATCAAAAACAAGGATCGTGATAGGTTAAGTTTTTAAGGCCTGGAAGTGACCTGGTAAATCTCCTTTGAATTGACTCTATCTTGTCGATGTCCTTTAATAGGTGTAGGGACTAAACCTGACTCGCATACTCAAGCATAGGGCACACATAAACTTTGAAGGCCCAAAGCTTTGTGAGTACAGATCCCGAGCAGAAAGAACGGTTGACGGTGGCAAGCTCACAACTAGCAGCCGCAAAAATTGTGTCACAGTGAGTAGACAATTTGAGGTTAGACTGGAACCAGATACCAAGGTCTCGAAAATTGTCATGCTCCCCTCAACGACCCCGGTACCCAGATACAGAGTGGGGGAATCGTATGGTGTACCCAGACGAACACTGAAGCATTTTTCAGAGGAAAGCGGGAGCTGCCAAGTGACAGACATACTTAAGCTTTTCTAAAAGCTACTGATGTCTTCTTTTCATCAAGACTATTCATATTTATCGTAAATATCCTATGCCCATTTAAGGTGAAGCAGTATGTCATTGACAAGAAAATGTGTTGTGTTTTTCGACTTAAAAGTTCTCGTTCTAGCGTTTTAATTTTAGTGGATATACGTACTTTTCTGAAGGATGTTAATCATCTCTTCTTTTCAACGATGCTAGTAATGATTCATCAATTTGAAGACTGTGACTTTAGAGCTGTGAAAATGTAGACATTTTCGAATTCAGAGAATTTCTGTGAGCTCTTTAATAACTTCAATTTATATAACTAGGCCATTCCAAATCGTGTGGTTGTGTTCTTTTCACGAAGGTTAGTCAACTCAACATAATTTATAAAGGTGAAGTGGTAATGCCATAGCAATGAAAATCTATAACGATTTTCAACATAAATAGCTTCCTTCAAGCATCCTAATTAACTTAATGATGTAAGTAGACTTTTTGAAAGATGGTTGGTTATGTCTTCTTTCCTACGATGCCAGTAAAGTGAAGTGCTAAAATCATAGTGATCAAAATGCATAGCAATAAGTGTACTCCTCCTTCCTGTATCCAAATTACTTAAAAGGATATGATTAGGCTTTTTTCAAAAATGGTAATGTCACGGCTCCTAATTAACTTAAGTAAATACACTTAGACTCGTCTGAAAAGTAGTGATGTCTTTTTTCTTTCCATAACGGCTAATCATATTTATTTATTGTAAGTAGAGACCTTAGGGAGCAAGCCCATTTACAGGTAAAGTAAGTGTCATAGCGGTCAAAATGCATAGCAATTTCCAATTTAAATGTACTCCTTCGAACTTAAATGGATACTTCAGCTTTTCTGATAGGTGGTGATGTCTTCTTTCCACCAAGGCTAATCATATTTATTTATTTATTTATTTATTTACTTATTTATCGTACATAGGGACCAGAATATGTCCATTTTAAAGGAAAGTGCTAGTGTCACAGCAGACACAACACGTAGCGATTTGCGATTCATATTCTCCTTTGAGCATCCTAATTAACTTAAACGGATATACTACGACTTATCTGAAAGATGTTGATGTTTTCGTTCTACCAAGGCTAATCATAATCATCGTAAATAGGGGCCATTCTACGCTCATTTATAGGTAATGTGGTATGTCATTGCTGTGAAAATGTGTAGCAATTTTTGACTTAAATACATGCCCTCAAATGGCCTAATTAAATAATATGGATACATTTTAGGATTTGCTAAAAGGTGGTCACTTTCTTCTTTTCAACAAACCCAATGAAATTTATTTATCGTAAATAGGGGCGATCCTGTACACATTTAAAGATAAAGCGGTAACATCATAGTGATCAAAATGTGTAGCAATTTTAAACTTAAAGGTACTTCATGCGTCCAGATTATTTAAATGGATATAAATAGGCTCCATCAAGGCTAATTATATTCGTCGTAAATAGTGGCCATACACGCCTATTTAAAGGTGTTGTGGTAATGCCATTGCCGTGAAAATGTGTATCGACTCTCGACTTAAATGTATGCCTTAGAGCGGCGTAATTAAGTTAGCTGTATGTACAGTATTGGACAATGAAATTTAGACAGAAAAATGTTAGCTTCTCTGCTACGCTCCTTTATGAATTACTTCTTCCAGGGTGTGAATGACTGCGAAAGTTCGATTGTTTTAAGATATTGGTTTCAGAAATGACGAATATGCATATTTCATGTTGCAGGTTGGATAATGATAAACTGTTACAACGAATAAGTATGACATTAAGTCAGTTTTAGCTGTTAGACACTGTAGGCCGACGAATCCACTTCTCGCCCGCGGGTAGGGGCGTTCGAAGTGAGCACCGACTTGCAGACTGAGCTTTAATAAGTTAGTCTGGATAGGACAAGGCTTGGTGCGGTTTAAACATTGGCCTAATGCACTTTTATCCTTTGTGGGTGTAAGAAAATAGTGTTAATGATTTTACTTTGGGAACTAATATTCACCGACTAAATGCAATCTGCAAATGAAAATTACGGAAACATTGGGCTTTTTTGCTTTTTTCCCTTTAATTATTGACTAAACCAGCGGTGGAATCACTGAGGGGGGGGGGGGGGTGGAGGACGCTGGGCCAAACCAACCAAAAATAAAATTAAAAAAGGGTTGGGGCATGCATTCGTTGAAGTCAAATTCGCAACACGCAAGTTGATATTGAAAACCTTTTGTGCGAGGTTGAATTGTCCCATGTTTTGTGACCAGATTGTCGTGAAACGTTCAGTTCCAAACTTTAACTTTGATTCCTAAAAGCGTCGATAAATACTGAGGAAAATTATTAATGGAGAGGGAGCACGGAATACGAGGTCACGTAAACATCAACATGGTTGGTAGGTTCGTTCAACCAGATCAGCTTATAGTTTCTTAATAATATAAATCTGCAATTCAACTTAATTCAACTTATAGTTAGAGGTTCGAACCTCTAACTTTCATTCTTGAGTGATGAAAAAAAATAAACTTAGGAGCTTCATTTCTCGGCATGGTCCCTCGGACACTACTCAATCAAATCGCGCTTCGCGTTATGGAGGCGCGGGGGGGGGGGGGCCCACTCGCGCGGGAGAATTAACATTGTAAAACCTCTACTAATCACAACTGCTGGCAACACGCTGCGGAAAATGAAACTCCGGATGTGGATTAAACTAAAGTAAAGACTGAAAAAAAGTCAAAGGAAAAAAAAAGCAGCGTAAAAAAAGGCCACGGAGATAACCGAAGAAAACTGTTAACTGTTTTGTTTAGTGTTTTTTTGTTTTTTGTTTTCATGGGTTGGGTTTGGGGGGAGGGGGTTGAGGCTTAATGGCGCGTCGACAACTAGGTCATTAGTGCCAACCTCAGTCACAGTACAGTAGTCCGGGTTGTCACTGCACCATGCATTAGAGATATTAAACAAACCTAGGTTATAGGTAAGAAATTTCTCTAGGAAAATAATTTTTTTTCTTCTTCTGTTTTCTTTCCTCAGTTTTTTTTCTCGGACTGTTTTCCTTCGACAATTTTCCTCGGATTGTTTTCCTTCGGCTATTTTCCTACGGTTATCTCCGACATTTTTTTTATTTTTTATGTTCATGGCATATTTTTTCCATTGGCAGTTTATGTCCATTCCTTTTTCGTTGGGCAACTTCGTTCTGCGGAAATCTTTTTCTTTGTTTTTTTTTTCCAATGACTGTTTTTTTCTAGGTTTCTTTTCCCTAGGCTTGTCTTTCCACAGCTTTTTTATTCCTAAATTCAACGTTTCTTGAATACATTTCTTTAAAATAAAACCGAAAAATTGACTTTCAAATCGACTTTCAAATAAAATCATTTTTAAAACTGTTGCTCTATTTATATTTATAACTGAATGGAGTAATGGAGTATTTTAAAGTCAATTGAATACTTTACAGATAGGTTTTGTCACGCATAATGATACTTTTTTCCTGAGACTGAACAAACCACCACATTTTCTTGGCCTATCCAGATTCATAAATGAGATTCGCAGTTTTAACAGATTGACTTACTTCATTCTGTGTTCAACAAATTTTATTTTTTCAGTTGCAATAGCAGACACAGTATTGTATTTATTTTGCGGTTATTATTCGTTTATTGAATTTAACAACCCTCGTAATATGTAAGGATTTCCCAAAACCAGGCATGATTAATCGATGTAGACTTGTAGTTGCCCCTTCTGAACTGTCTAAATTTCATTGTCCAATACTGTACCTACGTTTTGCTGAAAGGTGGTCATGCCTTCTCTCCACCAAGCTAACCAATTTTATTTACCATAAATAGGGGCTATCCTATACACATTTAAAAGTTAACTGGTGATACCATATCGGTAAAAGTTTGCTGCAATTTTCGAATTAAATATACTACTTCGAGTGTCCTAATTTACTTAAATGGATGTATATAGGTTTTTTTTCTGAAAGGTGGTGATATGTTTATTTATTAAAATCGGGGCCGTTTTACACCCATTTAAAGGTGAAATGGTAATGTTATAGTGATCAAAATGCGTGGCAATTTTCAACTTAAAGGCACATAAATCCCTCCGTTCTGGCCACTTTACTCTGCGTCACCTACGCTAAAATATAGTTCAAACGACCGCAGGGCGCATTGCTCTAAGACACTAGTCATACTCATTTCGGGGCCGCTGCAACGTGACACATCGTACGACCAAGTCGCAAACTTGAGCGAAGGATTAATTATCCTTCCTCCAGGGCCGCGGCTTGCCAGCGATGTGGCGGGAGTTATATACCGCTCGGACCGAGCCGTTTAAAACAAGCCTAATAACATTCACGCGCCACTACTGACATCTGCATCGTACCCTTAGACCAGCAAATGAAAGGTAAATCAGTTTATATAAAACTATTTCCGGTAATGTATCGAGTGAAACTGTTAAAATATACCGGAGGGAGTTATGTGCCTTTAAATGTACTGCTTGAAGTGTGTTACTTAACTGTAAGTAAATGGACATACTTAGCAAATGTGCTACTTATTTTTTTGTGCATACCACTGGAAAGCTCTCATCGAGGCAATCTATTTAGTATATTTGAAAGTCAAAATCAGTCTAAAATTTGCGTGGACTAAGATACCACATTTTGACCAGTATCAAATTTCCAAGCAGAGCGCATGAGCATATTCGAGTACAAACTGCACACTCGGCTCAGATATCGTGTTGCTAAATTGAGAACCTAAGTACTCTTCTTTGTTTTCCAACTATTCTTTTTCAGTTCCATCACGGTTATTTTTCAATTTCTCTGTAATTAATTTACGTTCCCGTACGCGTCATTGTTTTAGTGTTGCTGGAGCCCTTAGACTTTTCATTTGCGGCTTGGAAATTGGCGCAACATATTGAAATAGGTAGCACAACTGTGTTTGAGATTGTTTTTATCATGCATCATGGTGTTGAGTTTGTGTTGGCACAGTAACGGGGAATTTCGAAACTGTCGCACGAAGACGTTTTAATAATTTCTACTGTGGTACAAACGCATTGTCTGCTGTGCAGTTTCTTTTCGTGTAAACAGCGTCGTCACCCTAATAATAATAAACCATACGCGGCCAAGGGCGTCCCGTGAGGCCGGAAGGAATCAGAATCAGAGAGAGGTAGCTCTCCTGTCGTACATTTTTTTCCAGAAATCTGGGCAGGTTTCCCTGGCAAGATGTTCGGGGAGGGTGTTCCAGTTCGTCACAACTCTGTTGGAGAAGAATTGGTGTCTAATTTGAGTTCTAGAATACTCTTTCTGCAGTTTAAATGAGTGTCCTCTAGTGTGGGATAGGCTCATCTTGAATAAGTCACCTGGATTCCTTTTGTCAAGACAGTTCATAATCTTAAATGTTTCCAGGAGGTCACCTCTGAGTCTGCGGTCAACAAGGGTGGAGATACCCAGGATCTTAAGTTGTTGGTCATAGGGTAAGCAATGCAGAGACGTAATCGATCTTGTAGCACGATGTTGAACAGCCTCAAGTACTTGACAGTCTTTGATTAGGTAAGGATTCCACACGCAAGCAGCGTAGTCAAGATGGGGTCTGACATACGTGGTATAAAGAATTCTCAAAGTACGAGGATTGAGAAAACGGAAAGTTTGCAAGATGGAACCAAGGGCACGGTTAGCCTTCTTCGCTGCTGCAGTGCACTGAGTGTCAACTTTCAGGTCCCTGGTGAAAGTCACCCCCAAGGAACGGATCGACTCGACCGGAGCAATAGTTCGGTTGTTGATAGTATACTGGAACTGTTGGTTGAGGAACCCAACATGCATTACCTCGCATTTGTTGACGTTGAAGGTAAGCTTATTTTTGGACATCCAGGTGTTCAGGGTGTCGAGATCATCCTGAAGGGCTTGACGGTCATCATCGGAGCCAACCTCCCGGAAGAGTTTTGAATCATCAGCAAACAGGTTACAATAGCTGGTCTAATCATTGATCATATCGTTAACGTAAATGAGGAACAAGACAGGACCAAGAACAGTTCCCTGGGGAACACCGCTGGTGACACAAGTCCACGCAGAATAGTAACCGTTGATCACGACACACTGCCGGCGGTCCGTCACAAAGCCAATGATCCAATCCAACAGCCTCCCAGAGACACCGGCACTCGCAAGTTTAGAGGACTTAAGGTATAAATGGAAATTCCCTTAGCCATTCTAAACGGGGCTCTTGGGTATTCTCCGAGCATTCTTTTCAAATGAGGCGAATATGTGTTAAATTTGACGATCAAATGTCATTATTTTGTTGAGTTGCGTCAAAAAAGTTAATAAGGAAGCAATAACGTTTTAATGTTCCGTGTTTTATAAGTTCTTTTTGTAACCAGCAGCATGCTGTACACTTTGCCGGAATTCCTTAACAGATCTAAGATTCCAAATATACAATGGTGAGTGTTAGATCGATAAATTCAAAAAAGTGTAATTTCTTCCATATAATTAGTCAATTTATGGCATTTCGAGCTCCACAATACTTTTGCGTGTTTCTGCAAGCAATGTAGCAAATATCATTCCTATCCGACCAATTCCAATTCGTTTAGGCTCCACCCAGAGTACAAACGTGCAACCAACCAACCATCCAACCAACTAACATTTTGCAATTTGGGGTCCGTTATAGGCTACAGTATGCTCCGCCAACTAGGCCATTCCAAAAAGTTGGGGGTGTGTTCTTTCCACTAAGGTAATCAAACTTTATTTGTCCTAAATATGGGTCATTCTACAACCAAGGTGGAGTGGTAATGTCATAACAGTAAAAATGCGTAGTGATTTTAAACCTTTACAGGTACCTTCAAGCATCCTAATTAACTTGAGGATATAAGTAAACTGGTCGAAAGGTGGTTATCAGGTCTTTTTTCCAAAGATGCCAGTAATTACTAAGAGATGTCCTGCATCCATTTGTAGTCATTTTCGAAGTCAAGAGTATATCTGTCAGCTCTATCATCAACCTAAAGTGATATAACTAGGCAATTCCAAAAAGCGTGATGGTGTTCTTTTCACCATGGTAATCACAATTATTTACCATAAACAGGGGCCATACTACTTCATAGTAGTAACGTCACAGCGATTAAAATGCATAGCAATTTTGGACACTGAATTAATTAACTTAAGTAGATAAACTTAGACTCTTCTGAAAGGTGGTTATGTCTTCTTTCCACCAAAACTATATTTATTTATCGTATACAGAGAACTTCCTACGCCATTCAACGGTGAAGTGGGTTTGTCATATCATTCAAACTGCATAGCGATCTTCCATTTAAATGTATTCTTTCGAGTGACCTTAATTAACAGAAATGGATATGCTTAATCCTTCACAAAGGTGGTGACGTCTTCTTTCCGCCAAAGTTAATCATATTTATTGATCGTAAATATAGACCTTCCTATGCCTAATTAAAGATGACGTGGTTGAGGTATAGTGGTTAAAAGCCATAGCGATCTTCGATTTAAATGCACTCCTTTGAGCGACCTAATAAATTAAAATGGATATACTTAATCTTTTCTGAAAGGTGGTGATGTCTTCTTTCCACCTAGGCTAATCATATTTATTAATCATAAATAGGGACCAGCATTCATCCATTCATCCATTATGTACCGTAGTGTCATAGCAGTCTTAATGAGAAGCGATTTTTTTAAAGTTAATGTACTCCTTCTATTGTCCTAACTAACTTACATGGTTATACTTAGGCTTTTCTGAAAGGCGGTGATGTCTTCTTTCCACCAAGGTTAATCAAATTCATCGAAAATAGGGGCCATTACACGCCCACTTAAAGGTGAATGCTGTGGTAATGTCATTTCGGTGAAAATGAGTAGCGATTTTTGACTTAAATATATATCTTTGAGTGGCCTAATTAACTTAATTGGATATATGTAGGCTTTGCTGAAAGATGGTCACGTTTTCTTTCCACCAAGCCAAATAAAATTAATTTATTGTAAATAGAGGCCATCCTATGCATATTTAAAGGTGAAGTGGTTACATCATATCAGTCAAAATGCACAGCAATTTTCGACTTAAATATACTTCTTTGAGCGTCCGAATTAAGTTAAATAGGTATTTTGAAAGGTGTTGATGTGTTCCTGGCGGCAAGCCCAATGAAATTTATTTATTATAAATAGAGTCCATCCGGTGCCCATTCAAAGGTGAAGTAGTTATGTCATAACGGTCAAATTACGTAGCGACTTTCGAATTAAACATTTTTTAAAATGGCTTTTCTTTCAACCAAGGCTAGCCATATTCGTCATAAATTGGGGTTATTCAATGGCCTTTTTGTGATGTGATAACGTCATTGCCGTGAAAATGTGTAGCGATTTTTGACTTAAATGTACACCTTCGCGCAGCCTAATTAACTTCAATGAATTTACGTAAGTTTTCCTGAATGGTGGTTGTATCTTCTTTCCACCTAGCCTAATAAAATATATTTATCACAAATAGAGGCATCCTATGTACATTTAAAGACCAAGTGTCAACATCACGGTGGTCACAATGTGCTGTAATTTTCGAGTTAAATGTACTCCTTCAAGCGTCCTAATTACCTTAAATGGATGTACCGAACTTAAGACGGCTGAAAGTTGGTTGGTCATCTCTTCTTTCCAACGATGCCAGTAGCGATTATTATTTCATCATCCAAATTTAGGGGATGTTCTGCGTCCATTTGAAGACCCAGACGTAACCAGTGTGAAAATGTACGGTCATTTTCGAAGTTTGAGTACTTCTGTGTGAGCCCTATAATTAGCATAAATTTATATCACTAGGCCAAGGCCATTCCAAAAAGTGGCGTTGTGTTCTTTCCACCAAATAATCAAAATTATTTACTATAAACAGGGCCTTCCTACGCCTACTTAAAGTGGCACTATCACCGATTACAAACCGTTCGCAAAAACCCTGGTGCCATCTAGCGGCAGTGATATTGTTAACCTGTACACCACTCCCAGGTGCACGAGACGTACCAAATTTTTACTCAATGATTAAGGAGGCCTTGGCTAGTTTGTTTCGTTAAAAGAAATGGCGTTATGCATTCCTTCGCTTGGTGCAAGCAAGAGCTAGATAGTAATAGATAGCGGTAGATATTGCCAGAATCTGCAGACTTTCAATCGATGATAGTGCCACTTTAAAGGTGAAGTAGTAACGCTGTATCAGTTAAAGTGCGTTACGATTTTCGAATTGAATGTGCTCCTTCGAATATTTTACCAAGTTCATTAGACACACTTTAGCTTTTATGAAAGGTGGGGTTTTGTTCTTTCCACCAAGGCTTATTAAAATTATTTCCCCTTAATTTGGGGCACCCTGAACAGTTTTATAGGAGAAGGGTAATGTCATCTATACCCTATACTATAAAGGAAAGTGTCCCAGCAAAAAAAAAGGAGCGCCAACGCGAGGACAGACTTCGAAGACCGCCCATTAGATGCCACTTTTCTCGAAACGAAACTGGGACAAAACGAAACTCTCTTAGCATACATACGAGAATTACTGCAAGTTTCACGTGCGAATTAAAGGATAGCATCCAAACGAAATACGCCTCAATATTTGTTGATACGCAGCATGAAGTACAACACTTTTTTCGCAATACTTTCTTTACCGACCGTTAGTCATATATTTTAATACGCTGTAAATACTTTCTGAAATGTGACGACTGGGGGTTATTTCGTTGAATACTGGGGACTATTTACAATATCCCACGCATAACAAAGTTCGCACGCTTGAACATTCGAACCCTAACATGTCGTTATGATGACGGCAGCTTCTGTGTAGCTTATACCGTATGACCCCTCTGTTCCCATGGTAATATGACAACGCTCGCCCTCGCGTGGTGACGTCACGCACAAATCGACACGTGGCGTTATTTTTCTTCTCCAAGTTCGTGAAAAGGTACCAAAGCTCTGCAGGAGACACTTGCGATGCAAAGAGGAATCTTCCTTCAAAACGTGATAAAACCGAATCGCGTTGTTGGTGGGAAAGAAGGTTGCATTAGGCAAACATGTATAGAACCGTTCCTGTAGAAAATGTACGCTCAACATTTTCTATTGCCGGTATGTTATCGATCTGACCAACGGTTAAGAGATTTAGGGGGGAAAAAACTGTTTATTTGGAAGGGGGAGGGGGGCGGAGGTGGTGGAAAGAGATCCAGCGTGTCTCCCTCTTTTTTTCATTTATTAGGATATATTTGAGTACGGTATAACTGGTGCAAATTCGGAAGATATTTTAAAAAAATTGGGCTGTCCCCCCCCCCCCCCCTTTTTGTAGACTATAGCATACTATTGACGACATTCCCCCTACTATACAGGGTGTACCTAAAAGGTCTGGCCAAACTTTCAGGGTGTAGTCTACGATCAAAAGTAAGACTAAAAAGTCCTATAAACATGGGTCCGGAAATGGATCCGTTTTTCGTTACAGCCCCCCCCCAAAGTTAGAGGCAAAACGTTGAAGTTTTTCCGTAACTTCCCACCTAATTTGTCCAAACAAATAGTACAATTGACACATCCTTCTTGCAATTTCATTACTTTATAATGTAACGTTGAGTTGAGGTTTCAAAGCTTTAGGGTTGGGGATATGGGGAGCAAGGTGAGGGACAATGGTGGGGGGGAGGGTGCCGAACTTCTTTTGTCCTTTGAAAGGTCTGGCCAAACCTTAATGACGGATCTTAGTACACATCAAAACAAGACAAAAGGCCATCAGTCCGGAAGGCCCGCCTTTTCATACACATAAAAGTCTACAGTAAACCTTTTTGTCTAGCTTCCTTGCAGCGCAGATGTTGTGGCAAGTAATGACAACGAAAACAGAACTGTACTTCATGGCTAGCCAGCAACACCATTACAGGTGCAAGAAGGAAAATCCATGCGGCACTTTCCCAGGTTGACACCAACAGAGGTTTACTCTGAACGTTTGGGCGGGCATTGTTGGTGACATATTAATAGGCTTCGGGCAGATGACCCGGAGTGGTTAACGCTCGTTAAACCCTTTGAGTAGGTCCCCAAGTTTTGGCGCCACGTCTAAATGGTGAAACCTATCGACGGTTTCTCAATATCGAGTTGTCTATCTTACTGCAGGATGTTCCACTGAGTATCAGACAACGAATGTGGTTCTGGTTCATGCATGACGTTGCTCCACCACATTTTAGTCTCCTGACACGACAATTCCTAAATTGTGCCTACCCAGCAAGATGGAATGGTCGAGGTGGACCGCATGCGTGGCGCCCACGTTCACCAGATCTTAATCCACTTGACTTTTACTTGTGGGGGACACCTAAAGTCATTTATGTATTCAGTTCCAGTCGACAGCGTGACCTTCGACAGTGGGTTGTCGAGTGTTGCATTACAATCCGAAATACACCCAGTGTCTTTGAACGTGTTCGCCAGTCAGTGGCAAGACATACCCTTACCTGTCTTGGATCGCATGGTGGACACATAGAGCACCTTTTGTAGTCACAAAAGGCACAAATTTCTCTCTTCTAAAGTGAAGACGATACCATATTGGAGATTTTGGTGCTGTGCATCGCGACGCAGCGTTTATTTCAGCAAAACCAGGAGTGTAATAACGTTCCTACGGACGTGTACACATTATTCACTCCTGGTAAAACTACTAATGAGGCCCCCTCCCCATTCCTCCAATATGAAGTAATGAAATTGCCAGAAGTATGTGTCAGTTGTAGTTGTTTGGACAAATTATGTGGGAAGTTACGGAAAAACTTCAACGTTTTACCCCTACTAACTTTGGGCAGACTTTTTAGGTACACTGTATAGCGTGTTTGTGCATATGGAGGCTCCCCCCCCCCCCCCGAGGCAATGTGGTAGTTTGGGCCGTATATCAACTACATATTAGCAAACGTTCACCAACCCATTGAAGAAGTGTTTTGTTAACTTTTGATTTAATGATGAGCCTTGAAATACAGGGATTTGTTCCAGTCGAGACAAGACGTTATTAGTGACTTACAAGAGTCTTTTTTTCTCTCCAAAAACGTGTAGGCCCCAACGCCTTAATCATCTTCATTTCAAAACGGGGTGGGGGGCACCATTGTAAAAAAAAAAGGGGGGGGGGGGGAGGGAAGGAGCAGGCACTATTTTTCTAACCCTCGAAAAGCCTTTGTTTTATGGTTTTTCTTCAGAATCACAGGACAAAAAAGGCAAAATAAAGGGCAAAATAAAAAATGGGGAGGGGGTCACGTGTCCCAAGCGCCCCAGTGTGCAGAGGCGCTTGATAGACTAAATTTAAACAAATTTAATTTTGCATCATGGGTGGACGACTTCACCCACAACATGACATTAGCAAAACTACAAAGTGAAAAGAAATAGTTGTAAAAAATCATGGTCTTGACTTTCAACATATTATTATATTCCAATAATGGGACACCACAGATCTACGATTGCGTTTATGTATTCTGGTTAACTTGACGAGTACAGCCTAGTGTGCTTTCATATTTCAAAACGTTATATCTTATGATACTAGTATGCAACTACCCCCCCCCCCCCCCTCCAATCTAAACTTAAAAGGGCATTCTTTCACATATTCGTACAGGTGCATCCCACGCGTAACGAATGAGATTACAACATACTAGCGGAGTCGCTCGCTTCGCTCGCTCATTCCGCGTCGTCTTACTACCCTCCCCCCCCCCCGGACCGGCCCCCCTCTCATTAAGTTGCCGTTCGGTCGGTAGATGGCATCGTATGTTCGTGCTGCTGGACGTTGAGTTCTGGGCGCTGCAGATGCAGATGACTGCTTCGTATGTCCTGCTTGCAGCTGCTGCTGGCTGCCTTGCGGATTTCGTGTAATTATATATATATATAGATAGGCAACGGCCGTCTTCTACTAAGGCCGCTAAAAGTTAATTAAGCGGTTCTCAGGAGCGCACGCATGGGTTTTTTCTTAGCGCATGAAACGTTTTTTTATGACATTGTCTAAAAAAATTAAATTCCGATCACGCATCAGCACTTTCACCAAACATTTTTTGGAGCCGATGACGCCTCGAAACGAATCTATAAGGGCCGTTCAGAGGCTGTCACAACTAAAAACTTGGATCTAAAGAATGACGTTTATAAAATATGCAACTTTTGCACGATTCTCCTGGCATTAAAGTGGCACTATCACTGATTGAAAGCAGACGAAATCTGACAACATCTAGCGCTGTGTAGTACCATCTAGCAGTTGCTTGCACCAAGCGAAGGGAATGCATACCGGCATTTCTTTTAACGAGACAAACAAGCCCCGACGTCCTTATTTATTGAGTGAAAATTTGGTTCGTCTTCGTGCACCTGGGAGCAAGCTATAAAGGTTAACAATATCGTTGCCACTAGATGGCGCCACGGTATTTCCGTTCGCATTTCAATCGGTGATAGTGCCACTTTAAAACGTAGATCTTGTACTCTACAACAAAATGGAAGCCACATACTGATTTCGTTTTGTTTGGCAAAATAAAAAAAAAGAGCCATCGTCTGCATCGGAAAAATCACGAATAAAACGTCAAAAAAATACCACCCGCTGGCATAATTTTTTTTTTGTAGTACCACTTCTGAGAACCACTTAATTAATTTTTAGTAGCCTAACTGACTCACTACCTGAATTGGTCTGGAGCTAAAATTACCGTCATAAGGGAAAAATGGAACTTGGGGCTCGTTCATCGGCTCCTGTTATTTACTACATTAATTATATAAACGTTTTCAGGGTGCCCACGGGAGGGGGGCCGGGGTGGGGGAGAAGAGGAGGATGAGTTTTTCAGTAACTCTTCGCAGCCTTTTACAAGGGTTTCCGTGATAAATTGTTTTTTTTTTCATTGTAATAATAATAGATTCGTTGCAAACACAACCGGAATGGCAAGGACCTGGTGGTCACTGACTGCCATCCGAAGTTAAAAATTACAAAAGTTAAACAGTTTAAAAGTTTAAAACAAATACGATGGTTCGGCTACAGAGGATGGGTTGATGGTATTGGGTTGGGGTCACGAATGCCTTACCACCAAGGTTAGACCTACCAGGGACACAGAGGTCCCCGATGGCATCGCCAAACGTGAGGGACAAATGAGGGGAAAATCCGGGTATCATTATCAATGTTTAAAAAATAAAAAATAAATAAATGCATCGTAGCTTAAAGCTTGGCCAAAACCAATTGTCAATCCTAATACGATAATAAAAATAATAAAATTAATAAAAATAAAAATAATAATAATAAAAATAATAATAATAATAAGATCTATTACCCACAAGAAACAAAATAAAAGAAATAGGAAGGGAAATTTTCATTCCACTTACACCAGTCTAAGTTATTAAGTTTAACACAAAATAAAATACAATTAGGATTAAAAACATTTCATAAATTGTGATAGATCCACCTTTTTAAGACCTCGTTTTAAACAGCCCAGATTCCCAGCTTCGATCAACTCAGGGGGTAGGCTATTCCATGGGCAAACAACCCTATTAGAGAAGAAATATCTGGCACAATTTTTCTTCTTTGTTGTAGGTACCGTCAATTTAATACGGTGGCCCCAGGTGAACGTATTTCCTCGCACCACAAAATACATCTTAGGATCCACGTCAATGAGCCAACTCAGCATGGAGAAAGTAAGGCAGAGATCAGCCACCAGCCGTCTACGTTCCAATGATTCGAGGTGTAAATGTGCTAATCGCTGCGCATACGTCAAGTTTCTGCAACCACGCAAGTACTTTGTGAAGGATCTCTGCACCGTCTCAACTAGTTTAATGTCCTTCACAAGGTACGGAGACCAAACTGGACTAGCGTACTCCACAATGGGTCGCAAAAAATGCCCTAATCAGAGTCGTTTCGTCCCCCGACACAAAACAGCGCCTAATAAGATAGCTAGTTTGTTTTGCTCTTGCCGTAATATGATTGCAGTGGTTAGTAAATTTGAGATTGGCCGAAATATGAACTCCAAGATCTTTGATGGTTTGCTTAGTTTCCAGATTTATGTTATTTATTTCATATATGACTTATATTTCATATATTGTGATTTGTTTTTAGTCTTTATATGCAGAAATTTTTTTCGGCGGCGGCCCCCCCCCCCCCCCCAGCCATTAGGGGGGGATGGGCATTCCCTGCGTTTGAATTAATGTTGGGAAAAAAGTCACAATGCGAATGTCAACATGGAAGCAAACATCTGTAAGTCTTCTGTAACAGAAAACACTGCAAGTAATTTAATCGCCATTTATTAATACAGGACCCTAATTTTTTTTTATTTAAAGAATGAACTTTGTCGGGCGCCAGACGTGCATCGCTTTCCCTCTCACCGCCAAGGCTGACTGACATTCTCATCTGCCTCTAACATTCCTCCCTCCATCGAGCTGATCGACTGAATGCGATGCCGCCTTGGCTGCCTCCACCAACGGCTGCTCTCTTGCGACCAACGTCGGTACTAATTCGAGCAGCTCGTTGTGCATGGCCTGCTGACGAAGCTCCAAAACTACCCCTCTCCACCACAACCGGGTAAGCCTAACTACAAGCCCAAGACCATGTACTCGGTGTGGGGGATCTATTTGGTACTGAGAGACGTGTATCGGTAAGCCCTTCCCACTCATTTATCTAGTACCGCTGTATTAAATAAAATACGGTTGCCTTTTCAGATTGTACAAGTAGCCTGTTGCCTAGCAACGGATGGTCTAGTACTTGGGTGCGTAGCCAATGACTGCAGACGGAATTATTTTGGCCGTTGGTGCTATTTTTGTAATCGAAGCGTTTTTGTTCCGTGAACTTCAAAATAGATTCCCAAGTGTCCAGGGAAACTGTAACCCATTCTCTCAAGTGCAACGTTAGGTCTGCGTAGGGCGATTTGCGTATTTGATCGTATACGTCCCGTATTATGGGTTTCCCCTGTATAAACCGAGCGAACAAAAATATTCTACAGCCCTTACGCAGCTTACGGGATGCTGAGCAAGGAATAACCGCGACCAGGGAGATTTGAGTAGAAACTCTACTCTACCCTCCCTGCCGCGACTGAGCCTAAAATTGTACGATCTGCGATCAGTACGATCAGGAAAATGCTTGGGTGCACACGTTTATTAGGCAACGTTGGCCCGAAGTGATGGGGGAGGCGAGTGGTATTCGACTAAATTGGGAATTTTTGCCTCTTATGTCACTGTTGGGCACACGTCAACGTTTATAGTTTTTGCAGCAAATATTATAAATATTTACGTAAATATTTCGTGTTTTATAGCGACTGAGGAGTCCTCCCTGCCTGACGCAAACAATAATACCCCAAAGAAATTAAACGTTAAAACGCTCCCTACGTTCAAGTCCATCTGTCCCAGCGATGCATGCCTGCTCGCGCCCTACAAAGGGTACCAGGAGCGGCATGCGGGTGGAGTCTCCAACACTTCGCTCCACCGTTTGTACAGAGCCGTAATCCTATGGGGCAGTTGTCGAAATAGTGTCCGTTTTTACTTTTGCGGAAATGCACGTAAAAAATTATGCTGTGTTGGTTTTTGCTTGTACGGTAAATAATCTATAAGCATGTCATTTCTCAAACAGTAACGTTTAAGGTCCATTGAAGTAAGGATCACGTTTTGTTTCCCAAGCTAAGGCCGACTGAGGTACAAACTGCGTATCTTGCCATCCAGATCCACGCGTGTTCTCGCGTGTGTCAGGAAGTTGAAGCCGATTGGCCATGCTTTGGTGGTGAGTTTGGGGATGTTACATATCGGTCGGCTGCAAACCGGAAAGCTAAATGTGAATTGCAACAATTAGCATGAATCACGTGTTGCTGGGGCAGATGGACTTACCGTACGTAAAATCATACAAATCCTAAATTCCCACGCATAAAGAATGATTACAGTATATATATATATATCGCCGTGTATATATATGATTGAAGTCCTCTCTCCAGCAAAACAAACTATTAATTTCTCCGTTCCTAGCCAATAGATTTCGACCAAACTTAGCCAGATAGTAGATAGGTATAGAAGGTATATTTATACCAACCTTTACGCATTTCCGTGCAAGAGTAAACGTACGGAGCCACACGTAAATTTGAAAATTATTCACTTCTTGTTGTTGTTCTTTTTCTTGTTCTTGTGTGACACGGTTTCAGAAAAAACTACTGCACCTACCTAAAATCTAAAACGTGATCTAAGCCAGAAATTTCCTTGGCCTTCAAACCTCACAAAGACCACTTTTTCGAGTGGTCGAGCCGTTCCGGGGTGACGGGTCGCTGAACGATCATTTTGATTGTTTTACATTGTTTTAACCATTGTAACTAGGGAACAATGCCACTCAGCAAACTCCAGATCCATTCTTCGTGCGCGTGTTATGTCTTTGTGGTGTTAAACATTTTGTACTAAGGAGCGTGCGGTTTAGGACCAAGGCTTCTGATGAATAAAATGAATGAATGAAAAAATCCGTGTTTCGGCTAAACGATACAGATTTAAACCAAACTAAGCTACGTTGTTTGGCAGCTTAGAAACGAAAGAATGGCGTATTTATTTCGCAGATGCAGGCTTTCAGAGCTGAATTGAATTGTTTCAAAGTGGCCAGCAACAGTCAACTGCATGAATAAACCTTTGTAGCGCGACGCCATAGCTGTAAAAAAAGGTACACGGATTACAAACAAAAACGTCAAGTGTGCCGTTAAAAAGCTGGGGTATATGATTGAATTTCACTTGTTAAAATGAACACAGACAAAAATTGATAATTTTTGATTGAAATAATCAAATGTACAAGTGAGAAAAATTCCGTCTGTTTAGGTGCTGTTGTGCTTTACCAATCATATATTTAAAACGTAAAGCACAACAGCACCTAAACATATCGAATTTTCTCAATTGTACATTTGATTATTTCAATTAAAAATTATCAATTTTTATCCGTGTTCATTTTAACAAGTGAAAATTCAATCATACAACCCACTTTTTTAGGCACACTTGACGTTTTTGTTTGTAATTTTTGTTTGTGTTGATAAATTACTAAAAGGGTATATTTCAACCAAGGAATAATAGCTAACATTAATGCCTGCTTTTTGTTAATTATTGTGAAAAGCAATTTCCTGACGTTGACATCAAGTACAATTACAAGGCATTATTTACCAACCTTTAATCAATCCTCGCTAGAAATTCATTAAATGTTGTAATCTTAGAATTTATATTGTAATCTGTTGTAATTTTAGGATTACCCTATATTACGCACATTACGTACAGAGCAACGACAATAATGTCACTGGCTATGAGCTAGCATGACGAGATAGCTACAAGGGGCACTAAATTGAAATGGAGGGAAAAGAACGGTACTTCTAGTCAATACCCCCACCCCCTGAATAATTGCACCCTCTCATTAAAACTGATTGGGGGGAAGGGGGAGATCGCACCATCGGCTGTTGAGGACAGCACAGTCAGAGACCGCACAGATGAGGACAGGGGTGATGAGTAACAAGCAACAGCACTATAAACAAGAATCAACGATGCTTTCAATAATCAGCAGAAGGAACAAATACGCTCACTCAATAAATACAAATATTAATCAAGCCTGTTTGGCCATGCGTGTCGTAATGGCCATCACCTTGCCCGCAAACGGTCACGCTATTCCTAAAAGTGGGTTTTCATCCCATGGCACCATTTGATGTGGATGAAGATTTTATGGGCTATCCCACAGGGGCTTGGCGTCCGTCGCTCGCGCATCGCATGGCTACAGAGTCTATACATAGAGTGAAAGGGGTGAAAACAGCCAGAAGCCTTATCGTACAACAATTGAGCGTTATTAAATTTTATGCTTACGCGACGCGCTTATGCTTATCATCAATGGAATTCGCGCTGCACGTCTTTATTGATAACTTGTCTCGCGTTCAAAGTTATGATTTGTACTCGTACGTTGTCCAGATCCACCTGAGAAGCGTTTTAACATCGAGGTAAAAGCCCCGGCCATAACAGGAAGTTGACTGGGATAGCCAACACTGAAAAGCCTCAGATTGCTATGGACAACGTAGTGGTACAAATAATGACTTAGACCATGAAAAATGTTTACAAGACGTTCAGCGCAAGTCCCAATAATTATAAAAACAATTATCTAAACAAAAAACCGTATTTTTCTACAATTAGCGTGCACAAGACGAGGAACAGGGGGGGGGGGTGAGAATTGCCCCTGCCTTTTCGGGAAAAATGCCAATTTTTACCTTTTTGTAAAAAAAAATAAATAAATGCCCCTTTTTGGTTTTCGGAACGGATAAATGCTAGGGCTGCAGCCAGAGAAAGGGCCTGGAGGGCTAAAAGGGGCAAAAGGAAGGCCAGGAAATGAGTATAAAAGGGTACAAAAAAAAGAAGAGAGACAAGCTTAAAAAGGGTGGGAAAAAAATCCCCAAAAATGACCTCAGCTTGCCCCTTTACAAAAGTTGCACCTGCCTTTTTGGTAGTCTGCACGCTACTGCTTTTGAAGCGGCACGTGCCAATACTGTATAACCTAGCGGCACAATCCCATCAATCCTTACCTTCTCTGCAACACTTTCCTACCCCAACAATCCCCATACACTCCGCCCATCACCTAAGCAGCCAATCCATCTGATCGCTTCTTCCGCCTCACGCCATCGCCTCTCTACCCCCCCCCCCCCCGGACTCTTTCCTCCCTTTCAAGTTTTCAAAGACGGTAGCAGTCAACCAGAAAATGTTCCATCGATTTCTCCCTTTCACCGCAGGTCGTATAGGCTGCCCTCTGGAGCTCCCTCGTATCAAGTGTTCCAGCTCCTGCCATATTCAACAAGGCACTCCCCCAATTCCCTCCGTCACACTTTTTTCACCCACTCCCTCTTTTTCCGCTCAGTATCTCTTTGTCAAGGCCCGCTAAGATAGTAGCTGTGTCAGTGGAGCACAGCTACTATCTCAGCGGGCCTTGCTCTCTGTGGCGTTGTTTTTCTCGGACAGCACCAGGTGGCTGGATTAGAAACATCGTCAACGTTCTTTATCAGCAAGGTTCACAGTCTGTATTGCAGCAAAGCTTTCCCGGTATGTACGGGCGGTGTTTTTATGTAATTAGATGATAATAATGAGTCATCAGAGAAAAGTCAAGGAAATTGGATATCTGCGCTAAAGATGGCATCAAACTACATTATAATTGGGAAGAAATGCAACCCCTTTTTTTTTGGGGGGGGGGCGCGCGCCGCGGGGGGGGCAACGGCTTTTAGGACAAATTAAAAACGCAAAAAAATGTAAAGTTTTTCGTGTGTGAAAAAAAATGCGAAATGCAAATCCATAGTGTAGTACTTATACTTTCTTTTCGTCCGTGTGAAAAATATTCTTTTTATAATGTTTGTGTAAAGAGGGAATATTTAGAGAAACGTTTGAAAAATTAGTGGCACCATCTCCGTCGAATTGACGAACCACGTAAAATTGACATTTTTTCATGAAATTTGTCTTGTTTGACAATGTGTGGCGCAGGTTGTGGTGCAGCACGAAGAAGGTAGTAGGGGTGAACCAAAGGCCATTGACATTACTAGGGTTTTGCTCTGCGGGGGCATCACTAGCCATTTAGCTAGGCATGAAAGCCTTCGTCGTTTCAGCTGATTTCCTCGTTTTTCCTTCCTCTTTTTAGCTGATTTCCTCGTTTTTTAGCTTTGCAAACCTCATAAAAATGCATTAAAGACCCTGAAGCAGTAGAAATTTGGTGGCTTTCCTCCTATTTCCTCGTTTTCAATGAAGAGTGACTTTCATGCCTGTTTAGCCGAATGGTGTGGATGGAGAAACCGATAACAGCTAGGGGCTAGGAGCTAGGAGCTCCCCCAGTGGGGTCCGAGGCCCGGAAGCTGACGTATTTTTGCTATTTTTCAGCCTTGTAATGTGCCGTTGGAAACATTTTTATAAAATCAGCAAAAATTATACGTATTAAAAATGTGTAATGTAAATCTTTCAAATTTTCTAAAAAAAAACAAAAACAAAAAACGCATGGTTATTTTATGATCACGCTGTTTTGAACAATACTTACACAGCTTAACGTATGTAATACATAAATAAATAAACCGGTAATTAAAAAAAAAACTATTCCTTTTGGCAGTGGCGTACTAGTGGAGGGGAAGGGGCGATTCGCCCCTTCTGTATTTTGAAGGCTTATTCGGCAAATAGGCCAAGTTACTTTTTGCAGAGCTGAAAAAACATTGACTATCCTGAAGACGCATTTCAATTATAAAAAAAATAAGTAGGCCTTTTGTATTAGTTAGTGACAGGCATGCCTGGGGCCGTCCAGTACCGTACGGCCTGAGAACCGAAAGGAATTGGTGTCCGAAGAAACTGTCTGCGGGAAAATTCGTATTTTACTCAGTTGCCTGTCAAGATTTAAACAGAGAGGTGAAGACGAATCACAACACTTAAATTCAGATTACCAACATCCTTTGGTTCTTAGGCCGTGCGGTATTGGGGCTCCTGGCGTGTCTTTCATTACCTAACGCCGGAAGTGCACAAAGCTGACCGGCTTGGAGTAGAGCGAGGAAGGCAGCTACTACCTCAGTTGGCCTTGGCATCCAGCGATAAGTTTCTCCGCCTTGTCGGTGTTCGTCGCGTTATCACTTCGGAAAGGTTAGGTATAAGTTCGTAATTTAACCAATTTCAACTTCACAATAATTTGATGTGCTTACATTTTGCACACCGAAACAGTTAGTCAGTTCTTATAACTATCGTTTGATTTTCTAATGTGTGTTTCTGTTTATTCCGCACACAACTATGGGAATTCGGACTGATCGGCCCCAGACTGTCGGAATAAGCAATATTTTTTCGTATTATTTTTGTTTTGCCAAAGTTGAGCGCCTACAGCAGCGTACACCCAGAGCTTCACACTTTGTATATTCAGGCGGTGAGTTTCTGGCAGTTCTGATTGGGGAGGCTTTAGGATGTTATCGCCTCCCGTCCCCTCCCCCACAGCTCTGATTGCATACTACCAAATGTTCAACTAAGCATATAGTTTAGTCGAAATTTTTGCGGATCACAGTTTATTCGGCCGAACGAGGGATGCTACAGTACATTATCACTTGTGATTACTGCCCAGTGTTCTGCCATCTTTTCTGCCTCGAATATCTTCGAAAATATTTGAGGTATTGGAAACTTCAAACCGATTAGAACAATATTGTGAACTTCGGTGTCGCTCAAACAGACAAACACTCACAAATAGACACAAAATCAAAACCCAGTCGAGTAGTCGACCTCACTCTCTTCGTTCGCTCGGCCAATAATTCCAAATTTCCATTGAAGACATTACGTGGAATGAAAACGGCTGATTCCATTTGGATACAAGTAATAATTAAAATGTAGACCTACGAATCTGCGCGATCTGCGCGTGGCTGTTATAAGGCAGGCGGAGTGCAGCTTTATCAGCTTACGAACAGTGCAGTAATCGTAACAGTTCACAAAATATATCGTGCAAAATTATTGCCAAAACAAAAGCTTTGTTATCGACAAGATTTTGTGTAGGAGTCACCACTGCATTCTTTGTTGGTCGAAAAAAAAAGTAGAAAATGTGTAAAAAAAAAATCTTTAAATTGCATAAAATCATTTCGGCAATAATTCTTTTAAGGTTTAGCAATGTCAAATAGGGCCGATAAATACTGGTATGCATGGCTGTTGTTACCCTTTAAATTTTTGTTCAAATTTATTAAAACTATACCGACAAAGAGTTACGTGAGGAATTTTTTATGCGATCACATTTTCGCACGGAACCGATTCGGTTGGGCGAACAAAATCCCCATGGAACTTAACCGACTCATAACTTGTATCTTTTGCCGGTAGATGTCGCTAAAATCCTGCAGTGCGGTACAGCGTAGAGGTCGAAGCAATGTCAAGAGCAAAGCGAGATGTCCATCGCCAAACTAAAACTGCAGCAAACATTTTTAGTTTTAGTGGCTATAAACATACGGTTACGATTTTTATCTTCGAATTTACACCTGCATGTCTATGCTCTCATCTTATCACGAGAATCCCGAGATGAATCCCGAGACGATTGGTAGCATTCGTTTTGCGTGAGGGAAGGGAGCTACATTTTTATAGAAGATGGGAGTCGGGTGCAGACAGTCATCTAATGACATATTTGGTGACGTAAACTTGCAAATATTAGGGATGCAATATAAATAAATACAGAAGCAAGCCTAGTCCCGTTGCCTTTTGAACTGCCAGACTGCTCTGAGCGGGATTTCTCAGGCAATCTGATATTTAAAGGTGCATGCCCCAGGTTGGCTTTCGGTATGACTCAGGTTTGCAGCACCCCTCCCCCTACGAGCAAGACAATTTTGCAACATTCACTCAAACGTTCGACAGTGTTGCAAAAGCTGTATATGTGCAGGATGCACGAAAACAGTGAGAGGGTATGTCCCTTTAAGTCCAAAATTGAGCCTATTTGGCTGTCGATCCCGTGGTTCCAAGTTCAACACAATTGCGGTTAAACGTCGGAAAAATGGATTATCTCCCCCTCCCCCCCCCCTCTAACTCATGGGTGCGTACTGTACCAGATCTCTACTTCCCTGATTCAATTTTGCCTCACGTAATAATTTTTTATTTAAAATTATTCTTTTGCCCGCAGTTTTACGATCGTGTTGCTATTAACAAAATTAAAACTGCAGTAAATAAATTAGATTTAAAAACTGAAATTTAAGCCTAAAATCATGTTACCATGGCAACGTCAAGTTGAGTTGCTAAGAGTCACTGCTGGCTTCATGAACAGCACTATTTTATGATTCCGTCCTTGATTGCATCTCTTCCATCATTTTCCCTTCCACGGATCTATATACGTTGCCCATGACGTTGTAACACTGTAACTACGTGCCAGGAGGTGCACCATGTTGCAAAAATGAATCGGTCAATGCAAAAATTAAAACTGCAGGTAAAAATTAGGCCTAAAGGCTGACAATGACGCCTAAAATGTAAAATAGGCCTTAAAGCTAATTTTAAACCGGCAATTGAGATGGTTACAGATTATAAAACTCACTGTTGCAGTGCGTAATAGAGGTGTGCACCTCAACATTGGAAGTGGCGGAACTGTACAGAAGACCGGTTGCGACTAGGTAGTCGCTGCAGCCGCTTGTCTATGCGTTGTTTTATGTGTGAAGTTTTTTTTTTAATTAATTGTACGTTCATTTCCAATTGATTTCCCCGAATTGAATTGAGAAGCTCAGCTCTGCTTCGTCCTGCGAGGTCACTAGTTAAATTGCACACTTGACGTCCCCCACCACCTGTCTCCCCCCCCCCCCCCCCCCCCCCCCCCCCCCCC